>PVJA010005999.1:0-17916 GCA_004027025.1 Myocastor coypus
CTCAGCTCCCAGCGGTCAGTATTATTTCTTTGCTTACTTCAGAAATTATTTCTGATCTAGTTTCCTCTATACCTTTCTGCAGTTGTTTGTTTGCTTCAAATGCTATTGTTTTAGTTGTGTGATTTCCAATTTCTTCTATGTTAACGTCTCCTGTATTTGTTCTGGAGGGCTCAGGGCCTGTGAGCACATTTTGCTTGTTTGCTTTGTCATTTTGTATAGCCCTTCCTTCTGACCTTTGATGTAGAGCTTTGGTAGAGTTCCTATCTTAGCATCAGATCTGAATCTACCAAGTTCAAACTTATGCAATTGGGTGTGGCCTTGGTCTGGCTGCTGAGCACCACTTTTTCCTGCTTCAGCTCTTGGAGGCAAACCTGCTGTGCTACTCTGGCAAGATGTTCTGCTCCTGGATCAGCTGGATGGGTATTGTCTCTAGTCTCTCTGCAGGTAGTTCTGTGGCAGTTTTCCACACTGGGCCTGTCTGATAGTTGACATTCCACTCACATGCCAGGCTTTGTTGCTGGGCTGAGTGAGTTTCTGGAGGGTGCAGGACAGTCTCGCTCACACACTGGGCCTGGTTGCTCTGTAATAGTCTTATATATTTCTCTACAAAGGCTTAGAACCATACCAGTTGATATTATAATTTGTCCTTTGCTTACAAATGCAAGAGGATAAAGACAAGAAGGTTTACCCATATTTAGGGTTATTGTATTTTTTACTCTTTTCTGAGATTCCAAGTTTCATTGTATTCTTTCTTATTACTAGACTTTATTCTAGGTATTCTTTTGAAATTGATATAGAGGTAACAAACCTTTATACTTTCCTTCTATCTATAATTATCTTAAATTGACATTGATTCTTGAAGGATATTTTATTTACCAGTATAGGTTTCTGGGTTGACAGTTCTTGTGTTTTAGTGCTTCAAAAGTATTGTGTCACTCTCCTCTGTCTTGTATGATTTCTGAAGTTAAATTCATTGTCATTCTTCTATTTCCACCAGACATAAGGTTTTGTTTCTTTCATGTAGCTTTCAAGTTTGTTTTTATACTTTTATCTTTAAAGTCTTGTCTACGACAGTTCTTGGTGTGCTGTGACATTTCTTTGGTTTTACTCCACAAGTGTTCCTGCATCTCTGGGTGTGGATCTCTTGCCAACTTTTGGAAGTTTTCATTTGTTATTTCTTTGAGGTCTCTCCTAGCTCTGCTTTCATTCTCCTTTCCAAGCCAGTTCCTGTTCCCAGACCTGCAGTCTGGAAACTCTTCAGAGGCAGTAACGCGGGGACAGCCAGTTTGTTCTTCTTGTCTTAAGGATACTGCCATTCACTGGCCAATGACCGATGGCTTAGAGGTCATATGCTGCTCAGTTTTGGCTAGTTTGTAAGATTTCTGAGCCAGCTATATGCATGAGAAGTCTTATTTTCTAGTAACAATTTACAATGTGATCAATGTACTTCGATTCATGCATTTGAATTCTCTTGTATCCCATCAAATTAGAGCTATTTTCATTGTCTGACCTTTAATTTTTCTGTTTCTATATCCAGTCTATTTTCTATTTTGGAATAGAACAAAGAGATTAGAAGCTACTTTTGTATTTTTATTGGCTTCTTGTTAAAAAATGTCTTTTCTTAGTACATGTTTCAAGTACATAATGATTTCATTCATCGTAGGAAGTTAGTACAGGTACATGACACATCCCAGTTCTTTCTCCATGCTTCCTTCCACCCTTTTTGTATTTTTCCAGCACGTAACTCTATAAAATCTCATACAGTTAACTCATGTATACAGACTTAAAACCACACTAATAGGTGGAAAAATATGAAACACATACAATCATGCTGAGCTAAGGTATGCTTACAGCTATATTAGTGGTGCTGGATTAGAATAATGTTTTTCCTATGATGTCGTCTATTTTGTATTTTATTCAGAAAGCTTTTCATGTAAGAGAAATTATGTCGTAGCTAAGCTTGTGTGTCTTCTTTGCTTCGTTTATGTTATGGTCTCAAAGGGCATCTAGCTTCCTACAAATGATTTCCGTTGATCTTTCTTTACAGCAGAGTAGTATTCCACAGTAGGCAAAGACCACTTATCTTTCTCCATTCATCAGTTGATAGAAATCTCATTTCCAAGATTTAGGTATCCTGAATTGTTTTGCTATAAATATGCGCATGTATCCTGTGGTATGTTTTCAACTGTATATTGATGTCTAATTTTGAAGCTTTAAAAAATTCTTTTTATAACCACACAGAAATGCCTAACTATATATTCTGAGCATTTTTGTTCACTTATTTTAATTTCCTATCTCCTCTTAGGCTTTTTGTTAAATATATAGTTTTTTCTTGTATTGGGAATTGAATCCAGGGTTTGTGAGAGCTACACCCTCAACCCTTGTTTAAGTTTTTAAAATTTCATGCGGGGCCTAGCTAAGTTGCTAAATTCCCTAGGCTGGATTTCAACTTGGAATCCTCCTGCCTTAGCCTAGCATGGTGTTGGGATTATAGGACTTTTGCTACTTGTTCCAGCTCAGTGGTTGTATTTTCAGACCACCACGTCAGTTGTACTTCCATTCCAACACTGAACAGTGACCCTGTATATGATATTTTTCTTCATTATCCTTTGAGTCTTTGGCTCTGCCAAAGCAGCTGTTTTAGTCTGCTGAGCTATCAGGCTGGCTCTCCTGTTGTAACTTGAAGTACTCTAGGTCTAACTTTTCTTCGCAGGTGCTAACCTGCAATTTTTGCTTTAAACTCTGTAGTTCAGATTCATGTCTTTGATTTAAGTCTCTAATCTTCTTTATTTCTATGTTTCAGGTGTACTAACTGATGCTAGTGTACTAACTAATTTTAATAGAGTATTGAAGTGGCCTGCTTTATGAATTTTGTGCTTTTGAATTTGTCTACATTTTTTAATTGAGTGATGGTTTGCTGGTGTTATGGTTTATGTCTAGTTGTCCCCCCACAGCCTCATGCAATCATGGGGCAGGGACTTCTAGAGTTTGAGACTTGATCCGTGATCCCTGGGATTATGTATTTTAGTACTGATGGGATTATGGGTCTAAGTACTTCCGGGATTATGGGTGTAGCCTAAGGTGGACAGGCTAAGGCAGAGAGCCTGATTAATATAAAGAGAGACAAAGAGACAGACAGCTATTGCTCTGCTGCCCTGATTGGTACGTTGCCTCTGTTGCCGTTGTCGCCACCATGTTCTGCCACCATGAACTGCTGCTCTCTACCATGTGCCTCTCTGCCTTGGATCCAACCAAGTATGGACTGAAACCTCCAGAAACTGTGAGCTAAATAAACCTTTCTTTCCTTAATTTTAGGTGTCAGGTATTTGTCCCAGCAATGAGCAACAAGTAACTAAGACAGCTGGGTATGGTATCAGGGCTTAAAAATTATTCTCCCCACCATTCGTTGCATAGTTCCACTATAACTTTGCTATGAAGACCAATAAGTTAGTTTCACAAATACTTAGAACAATTTCACTTCATAAACACAAACACTGTTCAAATAACAACATTCTGTGACAAGTGATTTGGGAAATTATTATCAGTAAACCTATTGAAGAAATAAATACACTACTATCCAAAGGAGAAAAATCAGAATAGTGCAAATAATAATAAGGTATAAAATTATAAAGCTGTTAGGGCCAGCCAGACAGCTCAACGGATTAAAACATCTCCTTAGGCTGACTCACAAACTGGGGTTCGATCCCGAGCACCACATGCCACACCAGCCCTGACACTGGGGTGTATTGACATGATGATTGAAACTGGGCGTGGTGGTGCTCGCCTATAATTCCAGCACTTGAGAGGCTGAAAATAGGAGAATCACTATCTGTCTGATTTGTATAGTGAGACCCTGTACTAAATACATACATAAAACTATAAGGCAATTATTATATACCAGACAATGTTATAAGTTCATTACACACATTAATTTATTTGCTGTGTCAACCCCAAGGTGATGATGATGTTATTATGCTCCTTTGTGACATAAATAAATTGACATAGAATAGTAACTTGAAAAAATAACATAATTCTTTCAGTAGGATGGATGTTCAAAACCAAGTTGTCTGGATCCAAAATCTATATAATACTCTACCGTGACAGTAAGTCATTAGGCATAGCAATGAAGAAACTCGTTGCAGAGGTTAATTACCTGGTACAGACTTAAAGCAAAGGAAAGTTGAGGATGTGATATGTAAGGCATATAACGTCAAGATATAGCATGTATACGAACCTAGCAACTTCAATAAATATAAACAGTAAGTGTCAGAGTCTGGGCATAGTGGCGCACTCTTGTAATCCCAGCACTGGGGAGGCTAAAAACAGGAGGATCACTATGAGTCCAAGCTACATAGTGAGACCCTGTACAAAATACATAAAAATAAATAAATAAATAGATAGTATATGTCATAAACATGAGCTGAGATTAGTCATATCAGAAAAGTAAGAGTTGGGAAAGTTGTCTTAGAGGAGGAGAGAGGAAAGTGGAAGAAAGGAGAAGAAAATAAGAAAGAAGCTCTCTTAAACATGTACCCACTTCACAAGGAGATTGTAAACTACTCATACTGCAAACATGTACTACAAAAATAGATGTATTAGATCCACTTTACACCCTATATTCAGGATTATTTTCCCAATTCCCTTTCATCTCAGATGCTATATTGAATGTTCTTCTTCTTTTTTTTTTTTTAAATGTATTTAGCACGGGGTATATAGAGTCTACAAGGTCTCACTATACAGATTGTAGTCGTCCTTCCCATTTTTCAGCCTCCAAAGTGCTGGGATGGCAGGCCCTCAGTACCATATACAGTCTCAATTGCCCTCTCAGCATGCCCTGAAGTCTGGGAACAGAATCTGGCTCCTACACTTGCCTAAGCAGGCACTTTAATCAGCTGAGCTAGCTGTCTGGCCCTGAATGTTCTATTTTGGAAAAAGTATTTTAATTTCTAAGAGTCCACTTTGACCTTATTTTGTGTTATAATTTTGTGGCTGCCTTCAATTTAGGAATGTAACTTCTCCACATTCTCTCAATGTTAGAATCAGAAAAAAGTTGTACGCCATATTGCGTGCTTCGTAAAATATGATTTATTTCATTCTTTCCAATGTACTTTTAAAAAAATGTACATAGTACAAGGTATACAGGATCTTAGTATGTAGCTCGGACTTGTGGTGATCCTTCTGTTTTCAGCCTCTCAAGTGCTGGGACTACAGGTAATGCCACTATTGTCAACTGCTGTCTCAGCATGTTCTGAGGGCAGGGACTGCCAGAATCAAACTCCAGCTGTTGCACTCTGCCTAAGCAGGCACTTTAGTCTGCTGAGCTATCTGGTTGGCCCTTCCGCAATGCTTTGTTGTATTTGTATGTTTTTACAAACCCTGAAGGTATTAATTATCAACTAGGAAAGAAAAATGCTTTTAATTTTTTTACATTGCTAAAAATAACTGTATATAATAGATAAGACAATAGAAATGATACACAATTTCAAAGAAAAAAAACCCCAAGATGATAGGTATTCAATAGTGGTTGTTATATTGAACTTTCTTATCTTCAATGTAGTTGCTCAGATTATCAGATATAATAAGCATGTAAAATTGGTCAAAGTAAAAATTTTAGGCATTAATTTCTATCTTGATAAAGCCAATGGACATTAGTAATGCAATCATCTTGGCTGTCTTGTGCATATGCCTACATGTTTTTTCCCTTTTTTCCCCTTATTTTACTTCATCCCAGTTGCTATCTCTTGCTCAGTTTCTTTCCCATTTGCTATATTTATTGTGCCTTTCAGATTTTATTTACTCTTTCAGGTTCATTAGGGAGACAATATGATGGTTGCCCATGTGGTTCCGATATATTTCACTTGTAAGGATAGCCTTTAGTTTGGATTTTGTTCAATTAGCTATAGTAGCCTCAAGTTTATCTCTCTTTAAAGCTGAGTGATATTTCATTATACAAAAATGCAACATGTTTTTATCCATTCCTTAGTTGATGGGCATTTGGGTTGTTTCCAAGTTTAGCTATCGTAAATTGTGCTGCTATAAACATGAGTGCATATATATATTTCTGTGACATGATGTTTTAGATTCTTCTAGAAAAATATTCAGAAGAGGAATAGCTGGGTTGAATTAGGGATTAAGTACTTCTAATCCTAGTTTTGTGAGGAATCTCCGCACTGATTTCCACTGGTGGTACCAGTCTATTGTGCCAACAGTGAAGGAAGAAAGATTCATTTTCTCCTAAGTCCCACCAGCATTTGTTATTGATTAATTTCTTGATAATAATGATGTGGCTGGGGAGATAGCTCAGGGGAACAAGTGGTCCTGAGTTGTACCACTGGCATCACAAAAAAAAAAAAAAAAAAAAAAAAAAAAAAAAAAAAAAAAAAACTGAAAGAAAGAAAAAATATAAAAAAGAAACTTGATAGTAATAATTCTTTCTAGGACGAGATAAAATCTCACATTGTTTTAATTTGACTTTTTGAATGACCAATAGTGATGAACATATTTTCAGATATTTATTTGCCATTTATATTTCTTCCTGCGAGAAGTGTTTATTCATTTCAGGTGCCCTTTTTCATTGGGTCTTTGAATTTTGGGGGCCTGATTTCTTTTAATTCTTTATATATTCTAGATAGAAGTCCTATGTCTCAGTGACTGTTCATTAAGATATTTTTTTGCAGTTTGTGAATTTTATTTTCATTCTGTTCATGATTTGTTTTGATGTGCAAAACCTTTTAAATAAGATGAGATGCCAGTTGTTGGTTATATGAACTATTTCCCGTGCAATTTGGATTTTGTTCATGAACTCTCTGCCTACCCTTATGTCTTCAAGAAATCTCCCCTAGGACTGGGGAGATAGCTCAGTAGAATAACTGCTTGCCTAGCAAGCGCAGGGTCCTGAGTTCAATACCTGGTACGGGGGTGGGGGAGGAGAACTCTACCTCCTATTTTTTCTTCCAGATTTAAGTGTTTCTCTTTTAGTACTTAGATCTTTGATCTATTTTGACTTCAGTTTAGTGCATGGTGATTGACCTAGATCTTGTTTTAGTTTTTGGCATGTGAAAAGCCAGTTCTACAACACCATTTGTTAAAGAGGCTATCTTCTATCTTTCTTTCAGTGAACAAGTTTTTTTTTTTTTTTTTTTTTTGGTTTTGTTTTGTTTTGCAGTACAATGCTTATTTTATAACAGTAGCTTTGTAGTGTAATTTCAGGTGAGGGACTATAATTCTTCCTGCTTTGCCTTTGTTGGATTGCTTTTGTTATTCTAGATCTAGATATTTTGGAATATTTTTTCTAGCTCTGTCAGGTATGCTGATGGTGTGTTTTCATTGGGGTTGTTTTAAATCTGTGTAACAGTTTTTGGAATATGTCCATTTCCACAATGCTGGTTCTTCCTATCCACAAGCAAGGAATATCATTTTATTTCCTGAAATCCTCTTTGATATCTTCTTCAGAGAATCGCAATTTTCATTATATGGATCTTTTCCTTCCTTTATTAGACTAACTCATAACTATTTTATACTTTAGGATGTTATTATGAAGAGTATTGTTATCTAATTTTGTTCTCAGTGAGTTTGTTGTTTATGTAGAGAGTTGCTGTTGATTTTGGATTATTAACTTTGTATCGTGCTAGACTACTAAATTTGTTTATTAATTCAAGGAGTCTCTTGGTGTTTCTTGGGTTTTTCCATCTAAAGTATCATGTCATCTGTGAATAATGATAATTTAACTTCTTCCTCTCCAATTCTCATTTCTTTTATTTCTCTCTCTTGTCTAATTACTCTGGCTAATGTTTCCAGAACTATATTGAATAAAAGTGGTGAGAGTGGACATTCTTGTGTTGTACCTAATTTTAGAGTGAAAACTTTCAGATTTTTTCCATTTATAATTATCTCAGTTACTCTTGTCTCATTTCTGGGACAAATATCCAACACCCAGAATGAAGGAAGGAAAGGTTTATTTAGCTCACAGTTACTGGAGGTTTTAGTCCATACTTGGCTGGCTCCAATGCTGAGTGGCATAGGGCAGAACATCCAGTTTATGGTCGCAGAACAGAAACAATCACAACATTCCAACAACAGCAACCGACCAACAATAGTAACAGACAGAGCATATCTGTTTCTCTGTCTTATATTACATTCAGGCTCTCTGCCTCAGGCCACACTCATAATCCCAGCAGTACTCAGACCCATAATACCATCCTTGCACCACCCATAGTCCCAGTGGATCATGAGTTAATCTTAGACTCTAGAAGTCCCTGCCCCGTGACTGCATGAGGATTTGGGGGGACAACTAGACACAAACTGTAACAATAATGATGTTGGCTCTTGGTTTGTCATACATGGCTTTTATCAGATTGAGGTAAAACCCATCTATTTCAATTTTCTGTAGGGCTTTTTCTTTATCTTGAATGAATGTTGGACTGTATATAAAGCTTTTTCTACATCTTTTGAGATGATCATAGCTGTTTTTTCTTAGCTCTGTTAATATGGTGCATTTTGTGTATGTTGATGCAATCCCTGCATCCCTGGGATAAATCCCACCTGTTCATGGGATATAATTTTCCTGATGGTAACTTAACTTCTTCTTTACCAATTTTTATTCCTTTTATTTGTTTCTTGTCTAATGGATATAGCTAATGATTCCAGAAGTACACTGAATAGGAGGGGTGATAGAGGACATCCTTGTCTTGTACCTGATTTGAAAGTAAAGGCTTTCAGTTTGTCTCCATTTAGAATTATGTCGGCTGCTGGTTTGTCAAACATCTATTTCATCAGATTGAGGTAGAGGCATTCTTACATGTGATCTGTTTCTTTTCTCTAGAGGTTTTTTTATTACGTTGTTCTTGTGCTGAATTCCTGGGATCTTGATTATTATATGCTTGAGTGTAGTTTTAATCGGGCTGATAATATCTCGAGTTCTATATGCCTTTGTTACCTGAATGTCAGATTGTTTCTCTATATTTGGAAAGTTTCTTTCTATTACTTATTTTTTAAAAATTAAAAACATTCATTTATGTATTTATATGTTGCAGGGTCTCTCTATGGAGCTCAGACTCATAGTGATTCTCTCATCTCAGCTTCCCCAGTGCTGTGATTACAGTTGTGCACCTACATGCCTGGTTTCAGGGGCAGGCACTCTGCAATCAGGGTTCCTGAGCTGGCATGGCATGCATTACCAGGAATAGAACCAAGGTTCTTGGTTCCATCAGGTAGGTTCTTAGATCACTAAGCTATCTCCCTAGCTCTCTGTTATCGCTTCTGCCCATATTCTTTTTATGTCATTTGCATTGGCTACTTCTTTTGCATGAATGCCCCATTAGTGTTTCTTGTGTTGTTAATCTTTGCATTGTCTTGTAGCTGTTGAATTATTATTTCCTGGATCTTTTGTTTTGTTTTGTTTTTAAGAGATCTTTTCTCTCCTAGTCACTAGCTGCACCAGTGTCTTCAAAGTCTAAAAGTATTCTCCCTTCCATTCAAATATTTTGGCAACTTTTAATGGAGGTTTTAATTTCCTATACATCTTTTTGAATCTGCTTCATACATTCTATTTTTCCCTATATTTCTCATTCGAAGTTTTCATCATTTTCTATCCTCTATTACTTATCAGCATCCTTTTAAATAATGCTTAGTAATTCTTTCAGTATAGTTATCATTTCTTTTTTTTTAACCTATGCAATTATTTCCAATATGAATTTCTTTATACCCTTCTGCAGTTGTTTCTTTATTTTAGTTGTATTATTTCAGAGATTTGTGTTTGACTTCAAATTTCTTGTATGCTGATATCTCCTGAATTTGTTCTTGGGGCCTGAAATTGCATTTTGCTCCTTTTTGTGTTTTGTTTTGTCAATCTCTATTTGAGAGAGAACTCTTTACCTTGATTTCTGTGATACTTTTGAGAAAGTTTAGTAGGAGGTAGTTGTATCACCATAATCAGAACCTGTCTGTAAAGGGTTTGTTCTTTAAGTGTCTTTCCTGTGTCAGAGATTCTTTTTTTGTGTGAGTCTCGAGATTTTGCCTTCTCTATTGATCGAGACTGTGATACTGATTTCCATTTGGTATTATCCTCCATCCTTTAGTATAGGGCTTTGGTGAGGTTATTAGCTGAGCACCTCCTGATATCATTGGCCAAGGGAGAACATGTGGTTAAGGCAGATATGGAAGTCTATTTACTGTAGTGCAATTATTAATACTAATAACAGTTGATGAAATTTAGAAATTGGCAAACTTTTATAACTAATGAGTTTGTACTTTAGGCAATAGGAGCAAACATTACAGCTATATAACAAAGGAAATTGTAAATTGGAAATCTGTATTTAAATTAGTTCCCCTGACTTCTGTCTGGACAGCTCCCCTTCATGTACCTGGAGTCTTCCAGGCAGACTAGTTCACCCAACTTACCACCTGCCACTGCCTTGCTATGCATATTCTCATTGAAGGTCTGGGCCTCAGCCTGGGCCGTACCGGGCCTAGCAGTACACTTCAGCTCACTGGATCGCATTCTTCCAAACTTAAACTTGACCTGCTAATCTGATTTAGGTCTGGCTGCTGGGCTTAGCTCCATCTGGCTGCCCCCCACCTACAAGTGGACCTGCTGGTCATGGGTACTAGTCTTGGTAGCCCCTTCCAGTTGCCATAGGTTTTTGATTATATTTTAAATTTTATTGGCTGATATTGGTTTATTCAGAATTTTTATATCTTCTTGATTTAGTTTTGGTAACTTTTACCTATCTAGGAATCTGTCTATATATCCTCTTTGTTTTCCATCCTGTGATAGTAAAGATATTAGAAGTGGGCATTATCGATCTTAGTTTCCACAGGATTTGTAAAAATTTCACTCTTTTTATTTATTGCTTGAATTTGAACTTTTTCTTTCCTTTTCTTTTCATAAAGGTAGCTCTCAGTTTGTCAATTTTATTTAATCTTTCAAAGAACCATCTCTATGATTCATTAATTCTTTGTATTGTTTTCTTTGTCTCAATTGCGTTAATTTCTACTCTAATATTTATAATATCCTTCCATCTTGGGCTTTGGACTTGATTTGCTCTTCTTTTTCTAAAAGCTTGAGGTGTAGCATAGGGTATTTATTTGTTATCATTCTGTTTTCCTAAGGTGAGAGTTCACACTATAAGTTTCCCCATGAGAACTGCTTTCATTGCTTCCCACAAATTCCAGTAAGTTGTATTTGAATTTTATCTCTTTCTTTCCTTCTTTCTTTCTTTCTTCCTTCCTTCCTTCCTTTCTTTCTCTTTTTTATCTTTTTATCTCTTTCTCTTTCTCTCTCTCTCTTTTTCTTTTCTTTTCTTTTTTTTTTTTTTTTGCAGTACTGGGGATTGAACTCAGGACCTTGCACTTGCCAGGCAACTGCTTATTCTACTGAGCTATCTTCCTGGCCCCTGTATTTGAATTTTCATTGGATTGTAGATATTGTTTAATTTTACTTTTGACCCATTGGTTGTTCAGGAGGGTGTTATTTGGTTTCCATGTGTTCGTGAGATTTTGGATTTTCTTTTGTCGTTAATTTTCACTTTTACCATACTATGGTCAGATAAGCAGCACGGGATAATTTTCTATGGACTAGTGTGTGGTGTATTTGTAGGGGACATCCTAGGTATAGCTGAAAAGAATACATGTTTAGATGTTGTTGGGTGGAACACTCTGCAAATGTCTACTGAATCCATTTGTTCAAAGATTTGGTTCAGTTCTATTACCCCTTTTTTTGTGTGTGTGTTTTTGTTTTTTTGAAACAGGGTCTCACTACGCAGTTCAGGCTGGTCTTGAGCTCACTTTTGTAGCCCAGGCTGGTCTTGAACTCACACCGATCCTCCTGCCTCAGCCTCCCAAGTGCTGGGGTTACAGGCGTGCGCCACCTGGCCTGGCTCTCTATTGCCTCTTCGTTAGTGTTTCGTCTAGTGATTTATCTCTTTGAGACAATAGGTGTTAAGCTCTCCCATTATAATTGTGTCATTGCTCGTTTGATTTTTCATGTCTGTCAAAATTTGTCTTATATAGTTGAGTGTTCCCATATTTTGTGTTTTCATATTTAATACACAAGTTATCTCTTACTCTTGAAGTTTCCCCCTAACAAGTATGTAGTGACCTTTATCTTGTTTGATCATTCTTGGTTTCAATTTCACATCGTCTGTGAATGGAATAGCTACCCCTATTTTATGAATTACTGGCGCACTGAGTATTGTTTTCCATCCTTTGACTTTCTACTAATGAATTCCTTTCTGAGTTATATGTGTTTCTTATATACTGCTGATTGTTGAACTTTATTTTTTGATCCACTCTCCCAGGATATTTCTCATAATTGGTAAACTCAGGCCATTTACATTGATGGTTATAACTGATATGTATTGACTTATCTTTGTCATGTTATTTTCTGCTGTTTGTTCACTATTTTTTCCCTATGCTTAATTTCTTTCTCTCTCTGAGAGTTCTTGCTATTGTTCTTGGAATTGCTGTCATTTTGGATTCTTTCTAGAATAACTGTCAATACTCTTTGAAGGGTTATTTTTGTGATAATGAATTTGTCTATTTTTTCATATAAGTATTGTATTCTCCATTAATTTCAAAAGATAATTTTACAGGGTTACACCAATTTATGTTTGAAGTTGTTTTCTTTCAGAACTTGAAACACTTTAGTCCAAGCTCTTCTTGACTATGCTGTATTGAAAAATCTGCTGTGATTTTGATGGTTTTCTTTTAAATGTGATCTGTTTCTTTTCTCTAATAGCATGTGACATGTTGATGTTGTTCTGAATTTCTGGCAACTTGATAATTCTATAATTGCATGTAGATTTATTTTGGTTAATACTAATTGGAATTCTGTATGTCAGATTCTTCTCCCATACTTGGGGAGTTTTCTGTTGTTACTTCCATAAATATGTTAACTTTATATGTTGCTTGTGTTTACTCTTTCCGTTTCATTGATGCCTATCAGTCTTATGTTATTCATCTTTGCATTATCCTGTGCCTATTGAATTATTATTTCTGGTTCCTTGTTCATTTTAAGTGTCCTCTCCCTTCCTGGTCACTAGCTGCAATGAAGTATTGAAGGTCTCAAAGTCTGTCTTCAGTTTGATTCAAATGGCTTTCCCAGCTTTTAATGGAACTTTTGATTTCCTGGATATCTTTTTGAATCTGTTTGATGCATTCTATTTCCTTCTTATATTGTTCATTCAAGGTTTCCATTTTTTAACCTCCTCTACTTCTTTAACCAGTATCATCTTTAGATATGCTCAGCAATTCTTTCATTCTGATATATATATATATATATATATATATATATATATATATATATATATATTTTTTTTTTTTTTTCCCCCCCTGAGAGAGGGGGAGATAGCTTGGTGGGTTAAACACCTGCCTGGCAAATACAAGGATCCCAGTTCAATCCCTAGTATCACATGCTATGTCCATCCCTGAACTGTGGGTGAACTGTGCTAGCCCCCAAGCTGGGCATGGTGGAGCATACCGATGATCTCAGCACTGGGGAGGCTGAGACAGGAGGATTACTATGATTCTGAGCTACATAGTGAGCCCCTGTACCAAATAAATAAGTGGAAGACAAAAAAATTAACTGAGAGATTATTTCTGTTCTGATTTCCTAGTACTCCTCTAGATTTTTTTCCTTGCTTTGATTGCAATCATTTCAGAGTTTTCAGGTTTGTGACTTTAAATTTCTTCTATGCTGGTGTCTCTTGGATTTGTTCTGGTTGGGCTGGGTTCCTGAGATTGTATTTTGCTCCTTAAGCTGGCCATTTTCTATCTCAGAAAGAATTCTTTATTTTGAGTTTTGCAGTATTTCTTGAGAATTTTTTTCTTTTCTTTTTCTTTTTACAGAGAATACAAAAATTTAGAAATGATACAGATTTTCACTGAATAAAATGATATGAATTTGACAGTATTTGTTGTATTTCACAGTATTGTCATGAACTTATTTCAGATTACCAGACATGTCAGTGCAAAATTGGAAAAAAGAAAGAAAAAAAGTTATAAAAACTGAAAAAGAAAAAGAAAAAAGGAGAAAAGAAGACACAACTTAAGCATTATCTGCTACTTTCCATAGATCAGCAGAAATCCATGGTACAATTACCCAGTCCGTCGTGCGTAATACATAGCTAAACCTCTTTACCCCATTCCCTGTCCTGTCTTCTTCCTCATCACAGTAATTCCTTCCTTTCAGATAGATTCATTCCCTTTTTACAGTATCTACTGTATGCTTCAGATTTTATTTACTCTTTCAGGTTCTCACACGATAGAAACAATCTGATGCTTGCACATGCAGGACTGATGTATTCTACGTAAGAGTATAATCTCTAGTTGCAACTATTTACTGATACAAACCTCAAACGTATGCTTTTATTTTAACAGCTGAGTGATGCTTCATTGTGTAAAAATACCAGAACTTATTTATCTGCTCCTCAGTTGATGGTCATTTGGGTTGTTTGCAAGATATACCCATGCCAAATTGTGCTATTATAATCATGGGTGCATGTAAATCACTGTAGTAAGGAAGAAAAGCAAGAAAAAAATACAGTTTTCTGTTCTTGAAAAATATACAAAGTCCAGGGTACCAATCATTACACAAGCAATCATCCCCTCTAGCATTTGTATTTGGAGGATTATCCTTTTGTACATCTCTGAATATATGAACATGCATGATTCTATATCAACACGTGGGGACTGGGGAGATAGCTCAGTGGTCTAAATATCTGCCTGGCAAGTGCAAGGACCCGAGTTTAATCCCTGATACCTCATGCCGTGCTGGCCCTGCACTGACCCTGCCACCACTGTAATCCCAGCACTGGGGAAGCTGAAATAGGATCTGGGTAGGGAGACGCAGTACTAAATAAATAAATACATAAATAAATAAATAAATAAATAATCAACACACATACACACACACACACACACAGAAAAATATCCAGAAGGGGAATAACTAGGTTGAATGGGACCTTCAGTCCTAGCTTTTTGAGGTATCTCCACACTGATTTTGTTAGTGGTTGTACCAGTCTGCACTTCCATCAACATTACAGAACTGTTCCCTTTTCCATCCAGTCCCTCCAACACTTGTTATTGACTGACTGACTTCTTGATGATAGTCATTCTTTCTGGGATGACATCAAATCTTAGTATTGTAACTTGCGTCTCTTGAATGCTTAGATGTTGAATGTTTTTTTCACATATTTATTTGCCATTTGTATTTCTTTCTCTGAGAAGTACATATTCATCTCAGGTGCCCATTTTTGGATTGGGTCTTTAAATTTTGGAGGGCTGATTTTTAAAAATTCTTTATGTGTTCTTAATAAAAGGTCTTGGTCAGAGTGACCATTATGTATAATTTTTTTTCCCAGTTTATGAGTTCTCCTTTTATTTTTTGATGATTTGGTTTACATGCAGAAACTTTTTTTAAAAAAGATGAGACTGCAGTTGATTCTATGAGGTATTTCCCATGCAGTTTGGTTTTTGTTTATGAGCTTTCTACCTAGCCCTATGTCTTTAAGATGTCTACCTACATTTTCCTCCTGAAGATCTAGTGTTTAAATTTTTGACCCATTTTGACTGTATTTTAGTACATAGTGATCGGAATAAGTCTAATTTACAGTTTGGCTTGTGGAAAGCCAGTTTTTTCAGCATCATTTGTCACAGAGGTTATGTTTCTTCCAGTGAACTATTTGTCATAGATCAGGTGGCTGAGTGTATCTGTAGTTGTGTCTCATCTTCTAGTCTGTTCCACTGATCCTCAAGTTTTGTTTTTGTTTTTGTTTTGCCAGTGCCACGCTGATTTTTTCACAGTAGCTTTGTAGTATAATTTCAGGTCAGGGATTGTGATTCCTCTTGCCTCTTGTTAGCAAGGAATGCTATTCTATGTCTTTTCTTTTTCCAAATGAATTTTTGAATATTTTCTCTAGATCTATGAGGTAGTAGCAATGGTATTTTGATTTTGATTGCATTGAATCTATATAACAATTTTGGGAGTATGGTCATTTTCACATGTTGGATCTTCCTATCCATAAGCAAGGGATGACTTTCCATTTTTGGAAATCCTCTTTGATCTTTTTTTCTTTGAGTACTGTAATTTTCACTGTTTAAATATTTTACTGGCTTTGTGAGATTGACGACTACGTATTTCATTGTTTTGGGTGTTATTGTGAAAGTTGTGGTTTCTCTAATTTCTCTCTTAGTGTATTCAGTTTGTGAAATTTTGACAGCGTGGAGCTATATCACTATTATCCAGCTCACTCTTGGAAAAGTCTGCTCTTCAACATATCTTCTCCGTGTCAGAGATTCCTAGTTTTTGCTTGTTCTGAGGTCCTGCCTCCCCAATTGAGAGTGAGATGTTGGTTTCACTTGGGCACTGTTCTCTGTTTTTAGATGTAGGGCCTTGGTAAAGATATTATTCCTGCACTTTCCAATATTGTTACTCTAGTAAGAACAAGTGGTTAAAACAGTTATGCTATCTCAGATATAGCAGTACAATTAGCAAAAATGATAACATCAAGAAAAATTTAGAAAGTGGCACATTTTAGTAACTATTGGTTTTATACTTTAGACCACAGGAACAAAGTCTGTAGTTATATCACAGAACGAATCATATTGGGAATTTGTATGCAACGTAATTTCCTTGTTAGAATGGATTTACCTTGTGTTTCTCTGACCAGGCCAATTGTCATGTTCTAGCTCCTTCACTTCATGTTGCCTGATGGGCCAGGCACATGGATTCCTCTGGCCAAGTTAGTTACCCAGGGTCCTGAGCATTTCCATGCTGGTTGCTGGTCCCTCAGTTGAGGAGAATGGGCTGGGTATCTGGATGCCTTGGGCCAGGCTAGTTCAGAAGTAACATTCTGATACTTCATGATGTTGAAAATTGTCTTGGTCAAGGATTTAAATAATGAACTATTCTATCTAGGCCATCATTCAAAATTTTACTTTATAGAGCATTTCACATAAAAAGAAAGCATTTCTTTTTCTTTTTCTTTTTTTTTTTTTAACAGGTGGCCAATCCTCAAACATCAGTATGTTATAGCTGTGTTGACCAAGGCAAATTAGTTATAATGATGGGGTGAGATTCACAAACACATATGCAAATAGAGAGGTCTGTATTATTTGCTTTGCCATATTATTAGACTTCTTGCCAATGAAAGGGCATTGTTAAGCTAAACTGGATTATAACCTCAAGGAGTTTAGTATTTCAATTCATAAAAATGATACAGTACTTGCTTTTTTTAATGCAGATTTTCCTTGTGTTTCATCTTGGAGAACAGAATTCAGATGTTTTGTTGACTACCTTATTAAACAAACATCAGGTAAATGTCTCTTAAATGAATGTAGCTAGACTTATAAGTGAAGGCTCAATCAAGGTAAAATTGGCACTTTCAGAGCAAACTGATACTTCTGACACTGTCAAATGCTCTGTGGGGTAAGGTTTTGACTGTACAAAGCTGTCTGAAGTTAGCAACATTAAATTCAGACTGAGTTCTGGAAATACCTTATCTGAGAAGAGAAAACTGAAGCTCATTTAATATAACCTTCTCTAAGTTGTAAATTAGAAGTAATATTCTATAAAAATTTTGAAAGGCACATTTTACGTACTTATTATGACTTTACTAGATGCCGCCAATTTTGCTTGGATACACAGAATATTTTTCTATTAGAAGTCTCTGGCATGTAAAATAACAATGCTTGTTCTAATGAACTGTTCATAAAGCTAGAGGATGCCTGTTTCTCAGTGTCCCCCCCTGAGAATAGTGCTAAACAGGAATATGATGTACTTTCCAGCGCTTGTGTCAGTTAAAAGTAATACAAATGAGTTACTGAGATCAGCAATTATTTTCTATTCATTGTCTTTGATAACTGTGTTTTTCAACCGCCAGGTGATAGACAAGTTTTTGATTACATTCGGGTCTCCCC
>PVJA010005999.1:18016-75674 GCA_004027025.1 Myocastor coypus
CCCCCCCCCCCCCCCCCCGCAGGTTGCGCTCAGGAGCTAGGCTTCTCCCTTCTGGGTAACCTCGCAGTCACCTGCAGAGTGGAGTTGCCAGGAGAAGGTGAATTGCGTGATTGCAACATCAGTCAGTGGATGCACTGGTCCTTTCAGTAACCTGTGGAGCTCTGTGGTCTGTCTTCTGTATGATGTTTTCTCTTTGTTGTCATTAATATTTGTTGCATTTGTTATTCAAGCATAATATGTATTTTAGGTGGTATTTTTCAGATCAATGAAGAGACAGAAAGCCTTGGCATTTAAACGGGCAGTTTGTTTGCTTGTTTTTTTCTCAGGGTGGTTCTGGCTCCCTTCATCTAGCCTTCCCTCCTTCGCTTCCGCTGGTAGGGAGGAATTCAGCCTCCTCGGGAGCGCCAAAGTCATTCAGGTTTCTCCCGTGCGTAACAGCGCGGAAGCCGTAGGGGTTCTGCGTTGCTTCTCTGCACCGAGCAGGCACCGATGAGATGAGCTCCTGGGCGAGAGCTGGAGCCCGCGGTCGGTCAGTAGTACAGTAGCAGCTCACGTGTGCGGATTGTTCCTGCGAGGTCAGACCTCCGTTGATACTGCTGTCTGCTGGGGGGTGGGCTGGGGGTCCGCAGCGGAGACGCCTGTCAAAGTCAGTGAAGCTTCCTTCGGCTCTGCACCTCCGCATCGCTTTGATAGATAAGAGATGCTTCTGTTGTAACAGCCGAGATTGGTAGTGGACTGAGGAATGCCTGTTCTAGCTGCTCAGACTGACAGTAACCGTATCACCCTAGGAGCGGCACCATGGGCTCCTCTGCTGCCGAAATCGAAGAACTGGAAAACACCACTTACAAGTTTCTCGTAGGAGAGCAGACTGAAAAAATGTGGCAGCGCCTGAAGGGAATGTGAGTAGCTCTTGGCTTGCTTTGGTGTTATTCCCCCCCCCACCCCCAATACCCAAAGACTGGACCATAGTCGTGTCTAATTGAGGGCACTACCTGATTTTGTGAACTGATCTTTCCTTTAGAAAGATGTTCTCTTGAAACTAAAACCTGCCCATCTCCCCTAACAACTTGTTGAAGGCTGGGGAGTGTTTTGCACCTGCAGGTTCTGTGTGAAGTAACATGACTCCCGGAGCAGTGCTTTCTCCATGCCGCTCATGTGTCTAGTATGCTTTTGCTATGTGCTGTTTCGTTGTGCACTTTAGATATAAAAA
This sequence comes from Myocastor coypus, assembly GCA_004027025.1. Classification (NCBI taxonomy): domain Eukaryota; kingdom Metazoa; phylum Chordata; class Mammalia; order Rodentia; family Myocastoridae; genus Myocastor; species Myocastor coypus. The sequence continues at coordinate 19,227 of PVJA010005999.1, forward strand.
GAGATAGCTGGGAAAGCTACCTGCCCGGTTCTAACCGGAAAAACATTTCCCTCAGGTAAGTTGAAGGGCAGACAAAACTGGTACTTCTTGCACTAAAACTAGGTTTGGCAAACCAAAGACAGGATTAATATGATAACATATATTTTTCTCCATTGTACATATTCTGTGCCCTAAATTTTTTCTACAAGAAAATTATGTTTATGTGGGTAGAATATTAACAGTGCTCCAAACTCAGTAGAGTTTTGATTTTTAAATTCAGTCAGTTCATCTTTCCTGAGAGTACAGAATAGCCCACTGTTAACATGGGCCAAGAGTTCTCTATTTAAATGAAGCATAAAATGAATTACCCAGGCCAAAGTTTAACTGAAGAACTATACCTCATTTTATATATATCTATATATTTATCTATCTATCTATCTATCTATCTATATATCTTTTCAGCTTTATTTTCTTACCTGTGTATGCTAATTCTTGTTTAGTGTTTATATGCTTTATTTTAATTATGAAATAATTTAAAAATCAGATATAATACTCAGAAAAATGTTAAATATGATTATTTATAGGCTATTGAAATTTCTTAGCTTATTTGGAGATCTCAAAGGAAAACACCTTATTTGCTTTAGTATAATAAAACTGAAGAACAGTAACATACTGTATGAAATATTTTTCTTGCATTCACATCTCTAAAGATATATTTCCATATTATTTTATAAAATCCAGTATCAAATGAATGTTACTGTTTTGATATCTACTTTCTGCAGAAAGAAAAATTATATCAAATTTTGCAGATAAAAATGTTTAATTTCCTCTGTTTTAATATATCTAATACTTTTATGTATTTAAAAGAAAACACTATATATATATATATATATATATATATATTTTTTTTTTTTTACTACTTGAAGTAATACATGGCATTATAGTGCACTGGTATAAGGACATAATAATGGCAAACACTTCAGGAAATAACTTTCAAACAAGAAGCCATCCACACAGCATTTGAATGAATGAGAGAAATGCATCTCCAATATCCACTGAAGACTTATAAGTTACAACTTTTTGGTGTGGTAATTCTCTAGAGCAATAAGCAACCCTATCCAAGTAGGAGTAGCTCAAGAATTAATTAGGATTTGGCAGTGATCCGATGATTTGTGTGGTGACCTAAGGAGAACATGATACTTGCACTGGAAAAGCTATAACTCAGAACACAAACCAGGACAGGATATTTGTTTGCTTAATTAATATTTGTTCTGCTTCCCATTAGTAATGAATGTATGAAGATTTGTTATTGTGGAGGTGGGAATATGCTTTTAAGAAATTTAAAAAGTGCTTTTTTTATTTAATATGTTCAGGCAGTTATCTAGCTTTCACTTTACCAACTGCTTTTTTTTTTTTTGGTCTTTTTGAGACAGGGTATTGCCATGCAGTTCAGGTTGGCCTTGAGCTCACTTTTGTAGCCCAGGCTGGTCTTGAACTTGCAGCGATCCTCCTGCCTCAGCCTCTGAAGTGCTGGGATTATAGGGCTGTGCTACCACACCTGGCTATCAACTGCTTTAGTATAATAAAACTGTGCATTTAACATCAGTGCGTCATTTTCTTTCAGAAGAGAGTGATGAAGTCATTCAAAGGTAGAGCTTCAGGAATTCATCAGTGTATCCAGAAGCTAAACTAATTTTGAGCTATGTCCGTCTAATGCCACTCAATGACTCCTGACCACTTTTATTTTAGAATCATTATTGAATTGATTAAATGGATAACTTTTATATTAAAGGGGGAAAAATTTGCATTTCTATCTTATCATTTTAAATTATACTTTGGCATAAGGCATTTTGAATACTATAGGCTTAGGCTTGTCAAAGAAAGAAGCTCTAAGTCTAAAATCTGCATGACTAATGACAACTGAATTGCAGGCTGGAGAGATAGCTTAGTAGAATAAGCACCTGCCCGGCAAGTGTAAGGTTGTGAGTTCAATCCCTAGTACCAAAAACAAAAACAAAAACAAAAAACAAAAAACAAAAAATCAAATTGTTTAATTATTGTCTCTTGTGTAGTCTGCATTCCAAACAGTGATCTGAAGGGCTCCGTATTTCATTGTTACAAATACATTACCTACTTAACATGAAATATTGATTAAAACAAAGGTATACTACATCAAAATCACTAGTGCTACAATTGTGCTTTTAAATATTAGCAATTAAAATCATGTAATGAAAGCTATCAAATAATTGTACAGTAATTTTCTTGTCATGGGTGCAGTACATTTGATGGTCTTTGATATTGTTTAGAAAGTGATTTTTTTAAAGTATTTTATTGTATTTACCTCAATACACTTGATTTACTTCAGGAAAATACTTTGTTTTAAATTGGGCTTATGATATGCACATTTTGAAAAATAAAATTATAAGTGAAAATAAAATAATGTTTATTCAATTATGGCTGAAATAGGGAAAATAGAAACCTAGACAGGTATACATTTTGAGAAAAATCTTTTATAGAGAGATTATCATATAATATAACATTTTATACACTCTCTCTCTCTTTTTTTTTTTTTTTTTTTTTGTGTTTTTGATACAGGGTCTCACTACGCAGTTCAGGCTGGCCTTGAGCTCACTTTTGTAGCCCAGGCTGGTCTCGAACTCACATTGATCCTCCTGTCTCAGCCTCCCGAGTGCTGGGATTACAGGCATGTGCCACCATGCCCGACTTTTATACACTCTTTTGAGTCCACAGAAATAAATTTTAAATTTTGTGACAAGTGGAAATAGTGATAAAATAAATTAAATATCACTTTTTTTCTTACCACTTAATAGATCTCTTTCACTATACACCTACATCTCATTTTTTCCTCTAAATCTCTTGCTTGCTTGCTTGCTTTTTTTGCTTTTTGGTACCAGGAATTGAACTCAGGGCTTTGTGCATGCTAGGCAAGCAATCTATCAGAGTCATATCCCAGTCCTCTGACTCTCTTTCATATAATATTTGTAACATCCTGTAAAATTGATGTGTTCCAAATCTCTTATTCCTTTTGAGAATAACAATGAAAGAGTTTCTTACATCCCTCATCCCTTCTCATATAGACTTGTGTGCTTTAATCTATTAATTTTCTTTTTCTTTCTTTTTTTTTTTTGTCCTTTTGAAAGTGGGTCTTGCTATGCAGTTCAGGTTGGCCTTGAGCTCACTTGTAGTTGAGACCAGTCTTGAACTCACAGTAATTCTCCTGCGTCAGTCTCCAGAGTGCTGGGATTACAGTCATGCGCCACTATGCCTGGCCTTAATTTTCTTTTTTATAGTTTCAACTCTTTTCTGCTATGTCTTCAATTCTTCTGCTGCCACTAATTTTACCCAGTCTGGCAACTTCGACTCTGTACCCTGACTCATCATCTACAATTCTACATCAAGCTCTTCATAAAACACATTTCAAAAAGTGCATTTGGCTGCCTGCCAGTCATGAGTTGCTCTGGGCCTTACAAATATTCCCTATTTCATATGCCATTTTACCATCAGGTAAAATTTCTTGTTCTTTTCACTTCTTTTGTACCAGGGATTGAACTTAGGACCTTGGGCTTGCCAGGCAGGAAATCATGCTCCTAAACTACCTTCCCAGCCAACATCAGATAAAATTTGTCATTCAGAAATTTCTTGTAAACAGGGACTTAGTGTGCTGTCTACATATAAGACTAATATTGTATTTCTTCTTAAGTAGAGTTAATTGGAGAATTTTATACTCTATTTATGTGTACTCTTCCCTCAATTTTAGAAATAATGCTATTTATGGCATTGGTACTATTTTTTTCCTGTCTGAACATTCAAAGAGCTCTACAAGTGTGGATTTTTGAAAATATGAAACTTATCTAACACAAGCTTAGTAACATTAATTACAGTAAGTTTCACTGCTCTAAGAATTCAGTCTAAGAAGTAAGCAGCATTTCCAAAAAAATTGATCATTTAGAACTTTTAGTGAAAAATCACATAAATTTGTAGGAAGAATCAAATCTAAGTATTATCTTACTCATTTCTTCAGTGAGAGAAAAGAGAGTTTGAACTGCTTGAAATTGTAAGTGATCTACAAGAAATGTAACCTTTACTACTCTGTAGTACTTGTTGCCAGTTCCTTCAGGTTTTAAAACTGAAGAACTGACACCTGTCAGAATGCTATTCTGAAGCTTACTTAATGTCCATTTATTAATTTTACTTATGTTGCTGTGTCTCCTCTTGTTTCCCCTGTACTGAAAAATATTTAGATATTAAGATCCAGAGTTGTAGTGCACCAGTTAAGGGATGTCAAGTTCAGTGTTGGTTTTTACTTCTTTTTTAAAAAAAAGCAATTCTCTTTTTGGTGGTAAGCACAATCACTGGTAGCGAGGGTAAAATTTGGAGAAGCAGAAAAGGGAAGGAAGAATTGTCTCTCACAACTCTTCACTTCCAGTTAGCTGTTAGTGTTGAAAAGCACAGTGCATTGTACAGCTCTCAGGCGAAGAGGCTCAGGAGCTCACTGCCAAGAAGATATAGCAGAGCTACATGTTTTGAAAAAAAACAAAACAAAACTGGCAACATATATAAATGATGGGAAGTATTAGAGCCATCTTCCCATAGTGGAAATCAGACTTTAGGATGAAGTCTGATTTTTAGGTAAGCTGCAATCTTGGTCCTTTTAAATCTCCTGCTTCAAGTTCTTTAAAAGTCTTCGATGGTCCTCACCTCTAAGTTGAGCATAGTACGCAGAGATCTGCCTTTGCAGCTTCTTCTGAGGCCTTTATCTTGTCTTGCTCCCTGCCAAACAGGTCCCCAAGATGCTGATTACTTCCCATCATCCTTTGTTCATTTTAACTACCCCTCTTTCTCCTTTCAGTCACAGTTGTTTCTCCTCCCATGAAGCTTTTGGACTTCGGTGGGCAACTTCTGGTGGTTTGGGGGTGTTTGTGCATTTAGTGGGCAGCAGGGTCCAAGCCAGCTCAATGTCCTATAGAGCAGAGCGCAGGGCATTTCTTTATCAGAGCGAGTTGTCTCACTTAAATGTTAATATGAACCTTATTAAGGTTCTCTTTCAAAGCAAAGTCTTATCTCCTGCTCTCTTCTAGGTTTGCTTCCTCTATTTGGTTAGTAGTGACCTAAGCTTTCTTTATTGTAAAAAACCTACCTTCCATGGAGCACAGTTTCTGAGTATAAGAGCCAGGCTCACTCTGGTGTACTTGTGCTTGCATCCTAGGACCTAGCACAGGACTTGGCACATGGGAGATAGACAGAACTATTTTCAAAAGAGTCAATCAACCCAAAGTGCAAATAAATACAGTTCTGAACATGGTACTGATTCTAACCAGAGAATTAAAAGATAAGACAGTGTCAAAATAGGGCCTAATGCCAAGTGGGAAGATTGAAGGCCAGCGCACAGCTGAGATGAAGAGTGTAATGTGAGCTTCTCACCTATTAGCGGTCAGAACAATAAAGATACAGTATTTTGCATTCTTGTTCAGTCCTACCAGTGGTCTCACAATGTAACCATCCTAATTTAGTTTTACAGGTAATGTGTGGTGGAGACTAGATCTGAACACACACACTGAACACTCTTATTTGTCTTACTTTCAGGAAAAAGATGTATGAGATTCTCAGAATACTTCAATATATACTAGAAAGAGATCCAGATGATTATAAAACCTAGTCATGGGTTCTATAGTAGGAGACTTGCTGCTCTGGAAATGCCCATGTCTTAAGTAGCCAAACTTGTGAATATGTTATCTTACTTGGCACAGGAGAATCAAGGCAGCTGATGGAGGTTAAGCTGCTAGCTGGCTGACTGGAATGTAGGTAGAGTGCTGTATCTGGACTGCCCAGGGTGGTCCTGTGAGATCACAGAGCCAATGAGAGAGGCCAGAGTGGTGTAGCGTGGAGAGGGCTGAACCCATCTTTGCCAGCATTGAAGCTGGAGACAATGATTCATGACCCAAGAATGCAGGTAATGTTCAGAAAAGGCAAGAGAACAGATTTTTTCCTTTGTTTTGAGAATCTCCAGAAACAAGGTAGTCCTGCTAAAACTTGCATCAGAAGTTTGATCTTGAGACCAGACAATAATTCATGTTTTTTTTTTTCACTTTGGTAAATTCATTAGAGCAACAATAAGAAACTATGATATTCCTCTGTTAACAGAATAACAGTGCTTAATCACTATGACCACAGCTTCTAAGGGTCAAGGCCCATCTAAGTGGAATTAGGTAGTCTTTTTTCTTAGTCACTGAACAGATTTCTCGATCCCCATCTCACCCTAGATTACATGTCCTAAGCACCATTTCCTTCTGCACTCTGACACTGAGCAAAAACACTGGATTTCTTTCAGCTTAAAGGGTGTTCATGCTATTTTTTTCTTAGAAGTTATTGTTGCATCTCAGTCTCTGTCCTTACACTGTTGACTTTGTGACTATTTTGATGGATCAACAGGAAAATTAGTTTAAAAGTATGTCATTTAATCACAAACTAATTTGATTTGAATATAATCAATCTGTCAAAATGTATTTAGGGCTGCAAAGGCAGAGGTAATATAAATCTCAGGCAGGTCTTAGACAACATTATATTATTATGGTTCATGTAATAGACATTATTGAGATGGATTACTCAGGGACTCAGAAATTGAAGCCTGAAGCCAATCAGATATTCTCTAATACCATGCACCTTTTAGCTTAGCGACTATGGAAAAACTATAAACTTCTCTGTAGTGCACTTTCCATATCTATAAAATGAAATTAATTCATTCATCATTTATTTACTCATTCAGTAAATTAGTCCACACATTGTGCACTAAGTCTGCAATACATTAGACATAGGAACTTATTTTCTAGTAGAGAAACAAACAACAGGCGACATATAAAGAGCAAGCTAGTGTAGAGTAAGAAGTGATTTAAGAAATGCACATAGTGACGTGACCACGTTCCTTGGGAAATGATTTAACTCATCAGAGTTGACCTCTTTTAGGTGGCTTTGCTGACACATGGACAGAAGTTAGACATTTTGATGAAAGGAGGTGATATATATAATATGTCTACTCTTTGTTTAGGTTCGGAATTAAAAAAGGGATAGGTTTGGAAGTCCACAAGAAAGCGATCAAAATACAGCTGTACTGCAGATAGAATTTGCACTTGAAGATGTAGCTTTGGGATCAAACTGTATAAGCCAATCTCCTTTGAATTCAGCTTAACCCCCAACAGTGCAGCCCTCCTTACCAGGGGGCAAAATCCCCCCTCTTAAACTTCCTCATGGCTTAGAGCAGATGGAACTATACTTCATACAAGCACAAAATCTCTTCCTTACCCCCTGGGAAGGAAAGCTTGTAGCTTCTGGCCCAGGCCTCTCTCCACGATTCACCCACCAAATGACTTGCGCCTTCTGTATGTCTGTTCAGGAATGCAAGATTCAGCAAAGAGCCCTGGAGGCTTCTCCAGTGGACAGCTCTTCCATGCAGCAGAAAGCTGCAGGAGCTGAGAATCCATGTGTTTTCCATATCAAGATACGAAAAATTGCATAATAGTGTACCAGAAGTATAACAGTTTCCGGTGCACAGAAACTTTGCAGAACATTGTAATTTTTCTTTATTTCTATAACTTTATCCATTCTTGGGCATATTCCAACCCTCTGCTTACCAGTGATATGCTCTTCTCCAAGATGATTTGATTTTCAGTGCCTCAGGTTCACATCTGTATAATAGTAGAAATAGTGATGGCACTACCAAGCTCACAGGTGTGGATGGATTGAATAAATAATGCCTAGAAATTACTTAGAATGGTGTCTAGAATATGAAATATATGGATTTTTGCCATCATCATATTAATATTTCATACAGAGTCAGAATTATGAGTCTTCTCTGATGCTTTTCTCATCAGAATTAATAGAGGAAAGCCACCAGCCTGAGGGGTTCTTCTTGCTCAGTGGGGGTTACTTAGGAGGGCTCGCAGGTTTCTTGTCACCAGAACTGTTGAACCTGAGGATTCATGTTGCCTTGCAGCAGAAGTTGGGCTCACTAAAGGGAAAGAGCCTAGGGGAGTGGGCTGAGCTTGAGGAAGGGTCTCTTTCAACTTCTTTCCATAGCCCTGAAGTGCAGTTTTGGTCCATCATCTTGTATGCCTTAGGGTTGGACTGCCTTCCTGGGTCACCTGGCTTGAAAGTAATTCTATAAGTCTATTTTTAATCCCAATCTAGCTTGCTTTACAAAGGAATTACTTCTAAGTAATCAGTCATGTCCCATATTCATTCCTTTGCTGATCCACTTTAGAAAATGTCACATTATCATTGTTTTAGATTTTTTTTAACCATAATTCAATCATTAATCAAATATAAATATATGAGCAAATCTGATTATTATCCACTAAAGAACCGTGTTGCAGGGCTTTGGGCTATGCGAGGAGCCATTCGTGAACATCACGGTCATCAAAGTGTCATGATAACCACATATTCCACCTATCTGGCCTGAGTGGGAGGCATGAGTAACTGTAGAAAAGGGAGGGCATAAAAATAATAAGTCTAAAAATAAGATATCATTTTTATTCCTAAAATTATAATTCTGGAAGCTGTTTAAAGATAATTCCATTTTAAATTTATAAAATATTTGAAACTGTAAATTTTTACCGACTAGGTTCCCCAGATGCAGAAGGATGCAGATAATTTGTTGGCAGGCAACATTTTTCTCTTTAGAGACTCAAATAAATTTCTAATGGATTATAAAGAAAATAAAATCTCTAAGCACAGTGTTCAGGAGAAGAAAACAGAGGTGAATCTTCTTTACTTCTTAAATTTAATTTAATTTTTTATTATTTTTTCATTTTTATTATTTTTAATAAGAAATAACAAAGAGATAGTTTCACAACACGTTAGCAGGACAGCCACAAAAATTAATATAATGCACATTGTCTTTGTAGTAGTTGTTCCAAGTACAAGATGCAGACATAATAACTTTTCTAAACACGATTGGTACAAATACTTCTTCTCATTGAACTAAGAGGAAGTAGTTGTATACATAGTTCAATATTCCATAATAGTTGTGGGTTATCAGCAGAACTGGCAATGTTGGAAGCTGTTGATTTGAGCCTTTTACAGCTCAGCATATTAATCTGGCTTTAATTAAGCTCTTAACTAAATACTGGTGATCAAGGGATTCTTACATGACAGGTCCTAGATAATTTAGAAGAATGTTAAAACTCCCCAAAAGCATTATCAGATTCTCTCTGATTCAGGACTTTCTAAGGCTTGGCTTCTAATGATATTAGAAATAAATCGAGAAAGAATTGTACAACTCGGGTATCAATCACATTTCTGATTACCTTAACTTGTTTCAAATCACCTGACCATTGGATCATAGTTGTAATTATACTTTTTAATCTTTTGTGCTCTATACTTTCTAAAAGATTTTTCATTGATACCCCTCAGAACAACTGTTTTCAGTTTTCATGATGAGAAAACTAAGCCTTCAAGAGAGTCAGTCAGTTGTCTGATGTTTTGCAATCAAGAGGGCAAGGACCAGGCTCTAGGCTCATATTTCGTTTACCACTATCTTGGGTAACTCCACTTAACATTCAAGCCTTACTGTACAACCTGACATTTGAGGAGTTGTTCGGAATTTTGCACGTTCTTTCCATCTGTTTGCCTGTTCTGCAGGCTCCAAGCTGAGCACCAAAGGGCGTTATCACTTGGCATATGCTTTAGATGTCAGAAAGCCCCAGTTGTGTTTCATCCCCTCTCCATGGTATGCACTGCTGTCACTTCTTTATTTTCCTGAATACCCATCCTTGTTAGTGCAAGAAAAGAATTTTACTTTTCCTAAAACGTTTACTCCCTCAGAGTTTGGATCTTTGCAAAAGCATTCTAATTCATTTGGCTTTTGGTAGCAGGAATCATAGAGAAGAAAACTGTGTAGTAGTATAATCCAGGTATCGGACTCTGAAGATGTTTGTTTGCCAATAAGAATAAATTCAGGAATCCTAGTGATTAAAACTAGGCATATAATCCTCACTAAAGCTACCTCTTCTGTTTTTGTAAAAGATCTTAAGCACAGATGAGTGTTCTTTCCTGAAGCAAAATGATCAACCTAGTGGAGTTTATTCTCTTTTACTTCCTACACAGAACACAAACCATACATTTTCCTCACTTTTATTTGGAGATAGTTTGTAGATAAGTTAGAAGGCTCATTTCTAACTTTTAGAACTTGCAAAATATTCAGGTCTTCTCACTGGTTCCAGTATGAGCAAACATTTTTCTGGGTGGGCCTCTTAAAACTCCATTCTCTAGCACATCTCTGCTTCAACATACCGAGTACGCTAACTAGTCTTTATTTTCCATATTGTTGTCTACTAGGATTGCCAGTTTATTTGTGGCTTCCTGCACCCCTATCTGTGAATGCTGTCTTGCATACTGGCTCCTGTGTGTGCATCTGGCTCTGGCCCCTCTGGTCTTAGCAGGCATTTTACAAGCCAAGACTGGGAAGGGCCTGTACAATAAGTTCATCCTTCTGGCTCCTTTCTGAAAGTTTCCCAGCAGTGCATGAAGTTGCCCTCCTCACCTGAACAAAAACCCTTCCAGCTAAGGCCCCTCTACAGCATCCAACCATTCCAGCACCAAACCAAACGGTGAGGTCACCCCAGACTTCATCACAATTGTGAGAAAATAACAAATACTTCTTTAATTTTGGCCACTAAATTGTGGAGCAGTTTATTAGACACAAAGCCACAATGTGCTCTTCATTTCTCATTTTTTTCCATGTAATTCTTTGGTTTCAAGAGTTTCTCTACCACTCCTTCCTTCTCTCTCATCATCTATCATTTACTTCTTTTACCTAATCAACAATAAATAAATATTTTGTATTGTGAAAATAAAAGTAGAAAGTCCTTGTTTTTAGAAAACCACCCCCCATATAAAATTCTCCTCCAGAAGTACTACACACCCACTTATGGTATTTCCTCCCAAATCTGCTTTTTTTTTTTTCAATAGTCTGTATACCAAAATTATCTTACTCTTAGATTTTTCTGAACAAATATAATTTCCCATAGGAATGGAAGCATGGAGTAAGGCTGGAAAGATGCATTGTTGCATACAAGAAGATGGTTTGCATCCTTTTACCCTAGTAACAGGGACTACAGAGGCCAGGGCTCTACATACATCCTGTTGCCCTGGCATTTAGGGCATGGGAAGGCCCAGTTCCTAATCTTGTAGGATTTTGTCTTTGCTCTCACAGAGTGAAAGAGCAAACTAGGGTTGCACTTTATTCCTTTATTCCTTTCTATCTATGCTTTTCTACCAGTATTCAAACCATTTCAGTATAAGATTGCCTTTCCAGACATGGGGAGGGGATGAGAACACTGACCTCGATGTTTGTGCTCCTGAGCGTGGAACACCTGTGAATTTGTTCTTGGTCCAGATGAATAAATGATAGGGAAAAATGAAGGGGATGCAAAAGAGTAGAGAGAATATTGTGGTAGCCACAGAAGTAGGGCAGAAACAACTTAGCTGAGCCTGACTTGGGAGATGCGTTACTGAGCCACATCAGCTGTGCTTAGCTTGGAGGGAATCATGCCTGTGCAGCACTGCTCATTGTGTTACCTTTATTTTCTGAGCAGGTGACACATAAGCCATCATCCTTGGAAGCTGTGCTGTTGTCAGCCACTGGTTAATATGATCCTTAATGCAGTAAAATGTGTTTAACTTAATCTTTAACACAATACAGTATTTTTGTTTTCTCATTTCTCTTCACAATTTATTTTTTGTCCCTCATCATTTTTTTTTTTTTCACTACATAGAGTTGATTAGAAATCAGTTTGGTCAATATTTTTTCTTCATCTTCTATTTATTTTTCAAAAAATTGATTGGATTATAAAAAGATTAACACTCAACTTTATTGTTGATATCATATATTACTTTGTCTCCATAATTTTTAGTTCATAAATAGGTAGTTGTCTGTTCAAAATCAATAACCCCATTAATTCTGCTATTACTAAAATGTCAGCAACTTTCCTATGAATTACAGTAAAATCTTAGCTTACCCATTTCATTTTAAAGATGGAAAAAGAGTTTTAAGTTTTATGCTAAACTAGAGGTTGTCTTTGGTGAAGAGAGATATGTTGGTAAATGTTTAACAAGAAAAGAGATTTTTAGTAAAATTATGTTTTTTACTAGATAATCAGCAATATTTACTATTCAAAGCTTATATTATATAATCAATATATTTGTTATTCAAAGATACTAGGGAATGCAGATTTTTAAATAATAATATTTATATTTCTTCACTTCCTCTCTTCCTACCTTTCTTCCTTCACATATTTCCTTGAGTTTTAAATGTTTCTAAATTTGATGCCTTATACTTCGTATTTACCACTACACTTTAGATCAGGTCATCATACAAAAATATCACATATTCTTTTCCTACAGTTTCTTTGTGTGATTTTTTTTTTTTTTTTTTTCTGTACTGGGAATTGAACTTAGGACCTCACACTTTCCATGCAGGTGTTTATGCCACTGAGCTAACTCCCCATCCTCTTTTTAAAAAAATTATTAATTTTAATAAGAAAGAAATAACAATGAGAGTTTCAAAACAGGTTAGAAGGACAGTTACAATAAGTAATACATTGCATATTGTGGTCTTCATGGTAGTTGTTTAGAGTACAAGATGCAGATATGGTATTTTTTCTAAGCACTATTAGTACAAATCTTTCTTCTCATTGCACTAAGAGAAAGTAGCTATATATATATAGTGTAATAGTCCATAATAGGAGTGGGCTATCAGCAGCACTGGCAATGTCAGAAGCTGATGGCTTGAGCCTTTTACAGCTTAGCATATTAATATGGCTTTACTTTTTGTACCTTATGCTAGACTTTTCTGCTGGATGGTTAAGACCAAGTTAAAGCAAGAACTACATAACAAAAAAATGTATCTTTTGTATCTGACAAGGTCAGTCAAATCATCTCAGGATTTATCCTGAAACCATGTATAGTATTTTGTAGAACTTTTGTCAGTGTTAGCCGTCTGGATGCATCATGGCCCTTGCTTGACCAGTTTGCTGTTTGTGAAGCCTGAGAGGCTTTCTCTCTAGGTGACTCTCCTTATGCACATCGATCCCTTCCCTCTGTGGCCCTATAAGCTCCTTGAACAGAAAATTTAGGACACCACTGAATTACAGGATGTTACTGTACAAATTCTCTGATGTTGTGAGTCCTTACTGATCTTGAGGGGCTAGAGCCAAAATATTGGCTATCCTTGTAGCCCTTCTTTTTTCTCTAATATTTTTGTCTGCAAACTTAAGTTGCTAACCCTCCAGAAGAGAAGCTTAGTGATAGGCATCACTTAATATCACTATCTTTCTGAATATCAAATGTTTTGGCCATAACATGGGATAAGTATTTTCCATCAATCATTGATATTCTAAACTTTAAATCCCAATGAGATGTGAAAAAAATAATTATGCATTTTCACACAGAATGTTAGGAATTTAATGATATACAAAGCAGTACTGGAATAATCCTATAGCATTTTTTCTTGTCTCTTATTCTCTTTTATTTGTAGTAAAATATTTTTAATTTAAGTTGAACTGAAAAAAATATAACTTAGTGATAAGAGAGAGAATATAATCATGTTGACACTGGATTTCTGAAAGAGGCCAGAAAGCTGAATATTAGGTAGATTATCACTAAAGTCAGAGCAGCACAAAGGAGTATCATTCCTACTGCAGTTGTCTGAAATTTCAGTAGGTGACTTTCTAGGTAGCCCAGCTTCCCTTTCTGTTGAAATGTTATTGTTAACCTAATTTCTCCAGTTTCTATAGCAGCTTCATCTTTCCTTAAAGGTAACAAGAAGGAAAAGGCAAGGCTGATGACATAGCTCAGTGGATTAAGTGCCTGTGTAGGCAAGTGCAGGGACAGAGGTTCGAGACCCTGTACTGCATGCTTTGCCAGCCTCACCCCAGGTGCACTCAGCCAGCCACAGGGTCCAGGCGTAGTGATGTACACCCCTAATCTAAGCACTGGGGAGGCTGAAAACAAGAGGATCATTATGAGTCCAAGCTGCATAGTAATATCCTGTACTAAATACATTAAAAATATTTTTGAAAGAAGGAAAAGGTAAAATCTTTCTGCCCATTATTGTATGCTTAGTACTTAATATAGTGTACAGCATAAAATAAGAGTTTAAAAATGATTCCCTAGAACAAAGAACAATAATTCAGTAACACGATATCACTTCAAAAATGAAAAGTACAGCCTGTAAAGGTTATAGTTTTTCAGCAGCAAGATTAATTCAGGCTGGGAGATCAAACAAGTTTTATGGAATATCTTTGAGCTTCATTTGGAGGAATGCAGAGAATAAAATATCAGAGAAACCTTACCAATAGAGAAGCTTGGAAATGATACTGCATCTCAGACAAAACAGCCAAAATAAAAATCAGACTGTACTTTGTAAAACTTAGCAGGGTATCAAAGTAATGTAATCAAAGTGCCTGTCTTGTATTGAATGAACAACTCCACATGGCAGCTGTTTGCAGGCATGTCTAGGTGTAAAACATGTGTGTGCTTTCATCCATTCTGCTGCCAAATATAAGATTAAGGGAAAAGTTTATTGGGTTACTGTGTTGTGTTTGAAATACCAAGGAAATTCAAACCTGGTGTAGTCACTAATATTCTTGCTCCAAGTATTCATATCCTAGGAAGGCTTGAATGTTTCTTCCATGATGTACATGAACAATTAAGATTATATTAACAATATCTGTCCACCATTAGTTCCGACCTCATGCTTCCTTGTAGGCTGGGGCATTCTGGGTGACTGCTGTGTATTCTGTGAGAGCTCATTGCCCACAGAGGTTTCTAAAGTGCTGTGAGTCAGATAGAAGATGACCTGACTGGACTGGGAGACAACCATCCTGAACGCCCTGGCTACAGCTGGCGTGTCTTCTGCACAGTTGAATGGTAATCTTCTCTGTACGAGTTTCTCCTCAGGGAGAAACTTACGACTGTAAAATAAGACAGTCTTGCATTTTCCTAAGGTGACTAAACATTTTAACAATTATTATATTTTATTTTGCCAGAAACATAAATTCTGTTTATGTTTTACACAGGCTGAACTAAAGTCACCATTTTCAAATTGGCATTTGATATTTTTATTCTCTAACTTCATCCAGTCATGTGAATTATAGTTCAGTTATGGATAGATATTTACAAAATATATATCAAAAGATGAGTCTCTCTAAAGATATTCATGTATCCAAAATGGGGCCATGAGTTAAGGTGGTCATATGTACTCCATGGCTGAGAATGCTCCAAAGTGAAAGTCACAAAAAGTAATATTTAGAAGGATTAAAATATTTTCTGTACCAAATAAAAAAAAAGATTGAAAAATTTAATGAAATATTTCCATCATTATTCCTCAACACAACTTTGCTATATATGCTCTCCTATTTTCCATGAAGCAGTAATTTTTAAAATTACTTATCAGAAATTGATAACTAAGTAAAAATGATCAAATGCCATGCTAAAAACGATTTATTGTTTACTTTTATTTTACTTTATCGACATCTAATTCTATGCTAAATTTGTAAAATCTATGTGTTCTACGACTGAATGACTTGATTGATCTAATAATACCAGGAAAATAAGAAATAAGATAGAATGAATCACTGTTGAGCATGTAGTACTTAAAGACATGTGGCTAAGTGTCATGTCATCTTAAACTCCCTCAAAAGAGGAAACATCTAAATTCACAATAAAATCAAGGACCTAAATATAAAAATTTTCTTTCATAACTTTGGGTTGTTTTGTTAAGTACACATCTTAGGAGCACAGAAGTAAACACTAACATATACTGTGTGAGTCATGCTACGGTAATCTTAGTCACTCATGGGAACTATCTTGAGAGTCATTCAGAAAAAAGGAAGCTGTAGCCTAAGCTCACCCCACCTATCCTGACACTTGTGAAAATGTTGAGAAACTTGGGAAAGTAGTCAACCCAGACTACTGTTTCACAGACTATTCGCTCAAGTTATAAGCATTCACTGGACACGTGGAGAGTGCTGGCATTATTGTAAGCACCAAGGATATAATGAAAATACTGCTCAAATACCTTTAGTGAGTCTCTCTTTGACAATGAGAGAAATAATTACTAAAACAATGTCTATGACTTTTAATAAAAATAAGGTGACACAACTAACTTTCTGGGAAGTTCAAAAGGAGCTAGTTTATAAAAGAAACAGCAGAGAAGAGATTCCTGTTGTGGCCACCTGCAGCAAGAGCTGGAATGGATGGAGGAGCAAGCCAGGCAAGGCCGGGAAGGCTGGCAGCACATGCAAGGGACAGAGGTCCAGACCCCAAGGCTGCAGTATTTGACATAGTTGAGGAAACACGCTAAGATGGGTGGGGCTGGAATGTGGGTGAGGGAGAGTGAGAGGCAAGTATGAGAGACTTGGAGAGGTGGAAGTGAGATTATCTAACGGAGCAAGGACTTAGGTCTTTCCATGCTGTCCGGCGGGAACTCTTTAGAGCAATGGGGATGGAGGTTTCTACATAGGTTCTAAGACTTCTGTAGTCATTTGGTGGAAAATAACTCTGAGAAATGAGGAATGTGAGAAGTCCAAGACTGGAAATAGGAGGATGCGTAAGGCAGCTATGGGAGTTACCATTATAATATCAATTTTCCTGGTATTATTAGATCAATCAAATCATTCAGTCATAGAAAGTATAGATTTTACAAACTTAGTATAGAATTGGATATCAATAAAATAAAATAATAGTAAACAATAAATCATTTTTAGCATGGCATTTGGTCATTTTTACTTACTTATCAATTTCTGATAAGTAACCCACAAGAAGATTCAGTAGCTTTGGTGACATTAGTGCCTATTGCAATGGCAAGAAATTCCCCAAAAGATATCTGACACCACGGATGCTACTCAGCCCTCATACTACTTTTCTATACATATGTATCTATGATGAAGTTTAGTTTATATATATGGCACAACAGGAAATTAACACAATGACTAATAATAAAATGGGAGAATTATAATAAGAAATGTTAATAACATTACTAACATCACTACTTCTTAGATTTAGGGTCATTATCAAGTAAATTAGGCTTACTTTAGCCTAAGTATTGTGGTACAATATGACCATCTCATAACTGAGTGATTACCAGTTGGATAGCCTATACCGTGTGGATATGTGATTCAAAGAGATGATTCATGTACAGGTGTGGTGGATGGTATGAGAGTTCTCACCACTTAGAAGACCACATAATTGAGAACTTATGAATTGTTTACTTCTGGGGCTTTCCATTTAATAGTTTTGACTGTGGTTGATCTCAAGTAACTGAAAATGCAGGAAAAACAACTGTGAAATAAAGGAAATCTACTGTATGAATATTCAAGGCATATTTGAAACTGCCAAAAATGGATGTAGAGGTGTAAAGAATAAAGACATTATGTCTATAGGTGTAGGGTGTGTGTGTGTGTGTGTGAGAGAGAGAGAGAGAGAGAGAGAGAGAGAGAGAGAGAGAGAGAGAGAGAGAGAGAGAGAGAGAGAGAGAGAGAGAGAGAGAGAGAGAGAGAGAGAGAGAGAGAGAGAGAGAGAGAGAGAGAGAGAGAGAGAGAGAGAGAGAGAGAGAGAGAGAGAGAGAGAGAGAGAGACAGAGACTAAGTACCATTCTTTATATAAAACTTTTGGACCCAGATGTGTCCTGATTTTGTAACTTTACAGATTTTATTTTATTTTATTTTATTTTATTTTTGTCTTTTTGAGACAGGGTCTCGCTAAGCAGTTGAGGCTGGCCTTGAGCTCACTTTTGTAGCCCAGGCTGGTCTCGAACTCGCACCGATCCTCCTGCCTCAGCCTCCCGAGTGCTGGGATTACAGGCGTGAGCCACCATGCCCGGCTAACTTTACAGATTTTAAAAGTGTAATTTTTAAAATGTTTCAAAAAATGATAAGTATTTCCACTGGGGTCTGGAGTAGCATCCTTAGCATTTCTTTATCTGTATCTATATCTATATTTATCAGCATATATATAATATATATTAGAGTTTCACTTAAATATTCACTAAGATAAAAATGATATATGATACATGTCCTCTCCTTAGCTCAGGTCAAGCATTGCTGCCCAATGAGCTGTAACCTTGGAGAGCTCCCCTGTATAAGTGAATGTACATAACAAATAAATGCTGATACATAAAAGGTCAGAGCTGAAAATTTTGGAATAGTCAGCATATAGCTGTATTTTAAAGTCACGGTAATAAAAGAGATCTCCAAGGGGTTGACAAGACAGCTCAGCGTTCTAAAGTGCCTGCTTAGGCAAGCTCAGGCAAGTGCAGGGACCATGGTTCAATCCCCTAGTACCACTTTCTGTGTCACTCTGGTCCCCAGAGCAGGCTGTATGGGCCACAAAAAATGAAAAGAGGCCCTCAGGGAGTTAAAATTGGTATGAAAGGAGAACAAGGTATGGCCTTAGGTATGTCAACACTCCGGTAGGGAAGAAGAGAAGACAGTCCCTTAAAGCACCTTCTGAAAGGCAATCTTAAAGGTAGGGTGGGAGTCTGTGGGTAGGGGGATGTGTGAAAGGGTAGGAATATTACCGGAGATTTCTGGTGTGAGTATTTGCCAGAAGGAATCGGCTGGAAATGAAAATGCACTGGGAAAAGAGAGTCAGAAAGAGAGACAGAGGGACAGAGAGTTGCAGACAAAGCAGGATGTCTGGGTCCATTTGCAAGTTGGTGGGTGACAACTTGGTGACAGTCCTCTCGGTTTACTTTTAAATTCCCAGTGAAATGAAATAAGAGACTACTTGATGAAAATGATCAAGGGAAAATGGGGTGGCGTCTGAGGAGGAGGAGCGGGTAGAAATGATCACAGGAGAGAAGGGTCGCTGAAGAAAGGCGTTGGAACGGGCAGGCAGTGCTGCACCTCCCTAGCGGTTCAGTCCCAAAGGTGAGCTCAGCTTCCCTGGGTCCTGTTTCTAGCTAGCCGCTTCAGGAGAAATCAGGGCAAATGTGCACCAGGGTTACGAAGCTCACACTTAGCCAGAAAGCACAAGTACAAAGGCTGAAGAGAGGGAAAGCTGAGTCGAGAGGGTCTCTTAAGGGTGTTAAGACTTCACTGACCTTGAGCTGTAAGTGGGGTAAGGACAGAAGTGGGAGTATAGTGGCTGGGGACAGTGTGGGAGGTGGGTGGGTTGGAGGCAGACAAGTGACAGTGAGTGGCTGGAATGTGGCACTAGAATCACAGATCTTTTGTTCTTCTCCATGGCTCATAATTCTGTCATAAACACACATCACCAGTAGACAAGCTTACATGAGAAATATAACTTGTGACTTGTACATATGCAGACAGCTTCATTTCTTATTCAGTAGACTTCTGAGAGCTCCTTTGCATTTTGTTACTAGGTTTTCTCTTCAAAACAGAAGCGGTTGTTAAAAGCATGGCCATTCCCACAAGCAAAACAAAGCTGGCAGGTCTAATTTTAGGACGCTTTTCCTTGACAACAGCCTTTCAAATGTCGCCTGTACAACAACAAAAATTGGCTCCAGAAATTAATGAGACTGTGTTTGGTCCAGGAAATTAAATTCCCTTTGTGGCCCCTGAAAACACCCAAGAAGGCTTTTTCCTTGTACCATCATTCTGTTCCTGAGCGACTGGGTTTTGTGGGTACACTGGGGTTGAGGATGGAGGGGCCACTGTCACGCGTGGATTGGGAGCAAGAAGGCATGAATGGTGTGAAGGACCACTGTGAAGTGGGGCTCGAGCCACAGGATGTGGAGACGGCCGCACTAGCAGGAGTTACACAGTTCCCCTTTCCAGTCCTAGCGGCTTCAGTTCCCATTAACGAGACTCTAGAGAGCTAAATTGTGTGTATGTGCAGAGAAAGGAATTAATTGTCCCTTTCTCCGAGGACTTTGTCACTAAGAGTAAAATTTACCATGGCCACTACCATACACGTACACATGTGCATACACAGGCACTTCTGCAGAGTAGTGATACATAATTGTGTAGTATGGTATGAACGCAATTGCCAGCGAAGGATTGTAAGAGTATGCTGATTAGACACAAAGAAAAGTCATTGACTGTTTCGATTTTTATCAACATTAGTGTCATTGTAGATGGCATTTTGTGGATTGTGATATTGACACATTCAGAGTCTTCAATGCAGTGGTCACTTCTGGATGGATTTAACGTCTGTTTTTGGTGTTTAGGAAATTGTATCTGGCTTTGTGTGATAAAGGAATATGGTGATAATTAATTGTATGCCACATAGCCAATATTTAAAAAATTAATCCTTTGAAATTTTTACTTACTTGCGTCGAAGGCTTGCTCTCATCTGAAAGTTGGTGCCAGGCTAGTTACACTCAAATAACTTTTTAAAATTGAAAACAGATACAAGTTCTTTTGTTAGGATCAGGGATTGCCTTGTTTGGAATTCTTTTGTTTTCTCATTGACACATTGTAATTACATGCGCTCACGGGTTATGCTGTAGTGATCTGGTAGGCATGCACAAGCTGCAATGATCAAATCAGAGTAATTAGCGTTGCTCTCTGCCTAAACGTCTGTGTTCTTGTATACGAGAGGTGGCAGCTCGAGGAATCTTAGCAGTTCTTTAGAAAACGTGTAATAGAGTACCATCACCTACAGCCATCGTCCCACTGTGCTAGAGGACGTGAAAACTGACCACTCCCATGCAGCGGTCTCGTGGCGCCTGTTATCGGACTTCTGTCCTTGCTTCTCTCTTCTTTTCTAGGCCTCTAGTCAGCACAGTCCTACTGTCTCTTCACATGGAAACCACTTTTAGCTTTCACATCTGAAGGAGAACCTCTGGCCTATGCCTTCCTATGTCTGGTTACGGCACTGAGCCCTGACCTCTGTTGCCATCCAGGTTGCAGCGAATGATAGGCACTCACTCTGTTCTATGAGTGAACCGTGTTCTGCCATGTGTATGCTCCACGACTCCTTATCCAGGCCTCAGCTGCCCGCCACAGAGGCTGATTCCTTGGCTTGGCTGTGGTGAACACAGGAGCGCAAGGTGTCTCTGATGTTTCTGTCCATTGCTCACTGGAGCTAAGAGAGGCAAGATGTGACCTTTGCAAGCCCAGCCAGTCGGGGTGTACAAAATACTAGTTGCGGTTCTAAGATCCTCTGTGGGAAATACCCATGGAAAATACACTCCATTTTATGGTGTTAAATTGAATTTGTTCTCAGTCCCTAGAGTTCTCTCTTGCTTTTTCCCCTTGAGTATTCAACTGAATATATACCTGAGACTACACAAATCCTATGTATCTGCTATCTGAGCTGCCCTTGAGTGCCTCAAACTATAATACACTTTGGCTTTGTCTTTATTTTTTTTTTCTTTTTCTTTTTTTTTTTATTTTATTTTGGCTTTGTCTTTAAATAAACATAAATTTGACTTTAGTGATGCTAACTTTCTACACTGTACATAATTTTTACTCTCAAAAATTAGTTCTCAGCCAGTGGGATAACTCAGCAGACTAAGCGCCTGCTTAGGCACTCACAGGGATCAGGATTTGATCCCTGGCAGCACAAGCCACACCATCTCTACCCCGAGGAGCACTGAGCTGGCTGCCAAAACCAGGTGTGGTAGTGCACACCTGTAATCCCAATGCTGGGGAGGCTGAGGTAGGAAGATCGCTATGAGTCTGCATTGCATAATGAGACCCTGCACCACATACATTAAAAAAATTAGTTCTCGGGGCCTGGCAGGATGGCTCAGTGGTCTAAAGCGCCTGCTTGGGAAAGCTTGGGCGGCTTCAGGGACCGCGGTTCGATCCCGGGCACCACATGCTGCGCCAGCCCTGCCCTTAGGGCGGGCTGAGCCGGCCATAAAAATGAGTGAATAAACAAAGATTCTGAAACAAGAAAAAATAAAAAAAAAAAAAAATTAGTTCTCATTGTTATTCATGCAATAAAATAGTGTCACAAAACAATAAAAATGGGTAATAAGGTACTAATTTTCATGTTTTTGTTTTCCTCCCCACATTTACAACCACATCTTCAAATAATGACTTTGTGTAGCTGTTTTAAATGTGCCAATTTTAAGCATTATTTACTAATTTCATGTATCTGTAGATGCAATTTTATCTAACTCTAATCTGACCACCCTCCTCTAGGTTTAGTTTCCTTTTATTATCATGGTTCTTCCTTTGACTGGTTCTTGGGTGTAGCACTCTATTTCTTCATGTGTATAATAAAAATGCTCAGCCTTGACTGTTAGCATGAGTTCATTACCAAGTTTTCTTCTGCTGTGAATGGACTTTTATTTTTTGGAGTTGCTATATTCTCTGTCTTTGCCTTGTGTTATCATTTTTTTTTAAAAAAAATATATGTAGTAGAGGATCTACTGCGTCTCACTACACAGCTTGGACTCGTGGTGATCTTCCTGTTTTTCAGCTTCCCATATGCTGGGATTACAGTTGCATGCCACCATGCCCAATTTCAATCATGTCTCAGAGTTCAACAAGGGTAGGGCTGGCATCTGCCTAAGCAGGTGCTTTAGTCCCCTGAGCTATCTGGCTGGCCTTTGTCTTGTGTTACCTTTCATGTTAAAGCTTCCCCTCAGAGGTCTGGTGATTCTTGATTGTCTTCTCACACTTACAAGAGACATTGGAAGCTGACTGATGTCCGTGTGAAAGGATAGTGTCTGGCGAGGAGGCTCACATTGGTTCAGTAAGCTCTTGGCCATTTAATTGTGTGATCAATGGATGCCAGTATCCTCAGGTCCTGCTCTGACGCTATTTATTTTCTGAAAGGAAAATAATTTATTCTTCTGTCTGTTGGGTCAACTCTGTAACCGAGTGAGTAAAGGAGTTGTGGTTCACATCATTCATGCATTTTAAGATTATTTTTTGGAGCAAGCTCTATCTTCTTGGGAATTATGGGTTCATCCCCCTCGTCCAGCTTGGACTCGGGACTTGACTGTAAAGGAGAACTACAAGCTAAATCCCTCATGGTGGAGAAACACCTTTGAACCACAATCCAGAAAACAAAAGTACAGACAAGGATCAAGCATGCAGCAACCACTTTAACATGCATGTATGTCTGCGATTGCTGGGACTCTATTTGCCCCATTCTTAACTCAACTCAATGTGCCTCTGTCAGAAATCTCTGTCTTCGTACAGCTCTTTGTGCTTCTTACATCTCTGGCCCTAGCGAGCCCACTTCCCAAATTTTACACTTAGTGCACCAGCGCCCATGTACATCTGTGCAGGCTATTGCTGGTTTCCCCCGTGCATGCTTTTTGGAAGTGGTTCCTCTGCCCACACTTACCTTGTGACAGGGTCCCTGTAGGGACCAGGTTACAGGTGCCAAATGTAGGGATCCGTTGGTCTTACTGCGAATGGTTTCACCCCAGGGAGACAGGCTGGTAGGAATGAGAAAGATAAACAAGAAGACAAAAAGCTGGGCTAGGTGGTCGCCAGTCTGCCTGATGGGCAAGACTAACTCAAAACACACAAAAATGATCCTTTATTTATACTTCTGCAAAGTTTGCATCACATGGCACAAGGCTGCCCAGAGACCAATAGCTGGCCTGAATCAGACAGGATGTTTTTCTCAGCGCTGGGGTAACTTGTTTGCTTTAGGCACTGAGGCCCAATCCCACCTACACACACTTGATCAATTTCCTGGCTTCCTGTGGCTCTCAACAGTGCAATATTTAGCATTCTCACCTTGGTGGTTAATTTCACCCAAAATTAGCACGTGATCTTCTAATGTGATGTGGGAATAGTACTTTCATGGCCTTGAGCGAGAAAGGGAGGAACTACCTTCTATTACTATGTGGACTTTCAATCAAACTCTTCTTTGAGACTCATTGATTTCCTGACTTCTCCAGTACCTGGAGCTTACAGTTCCTGGACCTTTTTTTTTTGGTCTTTGGGGTGTCATTTTTGTATTTAGCTGTTATGCTTTGCTGTGTTCTTACTTTCGCATCTATGTTCCAAACTTCTAAAACTGAACTGGTATTTTTGTATCTTGTTATGTTCTTCACAACTTCCCTTAAACTTCTGAGAAATTTACAGCATTTTAATGTTTTTACTGACCACGTTTAATGGAGTATTAGGAGGTAGTAATGATAAATGCAGGTATTTAACTAGACCTACTAAACAAGATATGGAATAAAGACATTCAATAATTTAAAACTTATTTACAATTTCTTTCTCACTTGAGGGGTCTTGAAAACACTGAGAAAAGAATATGTACTAATTCCATGTATTTTAGGTGATCTGCTTACAGGAATTACGTTTCCCTGATTCGGTCTGGGAATGGGAACCACTGTAGTGTTTCAACCAGCAAAAGAGTCAACACAGGCATTAGTTGTTTAGCAGGTCATAGGAAGACTTGTAGGAGCTGGAAGTCGGGGCCCTGTGGGTTAGCCAGTGAAAAGTTCACCATCAGGGCTTTGAATGAGAGTTGGGAATCTATGTGTCATAGATATATTGTCACTCAATGCCATCACTCCATGCCTATAGATAACTCTGAAGCCAGTGCTTGAACAAGCCAAGTGGAATCCATCCAGTACTACTGCCTCATGTCCTTGCACGTCAGCCAAAAACAGTAGTAGGGAGGTAGCCCCTCCTCGCTTTTCCTTCCAAATACTTTGAGGCTGCTTTCAAGTAGCATTACCTAATGCACAATTAGAACCTTATCTAAAAGCCTGGGAATGAGGAATTTTAGCTTTCAAAACTCTCCAAATCAATTCATCAATCTAAAGGACTAAATGTTTCCAAGGAGCATTGTTATTCTCTGAGCTGCTAAAGTGCTTTTTCAAATACTAGTATAAAATACATCACAAAAGTTAGTACAGAAAATTCTTTGGAATTAAAAGTCTGTGTCAGTTAAGCAGGGAGGATTGTTATGTCCTGCAAAGGATTGGTAAATATTTTGTTCCATGAAAATCTTTGTGTTCCGGGAAGTATTTAGTTGTTTGTGGCTTTTGTAGCTGCTGTTATAAGTAGGATAAGGTTAACACCGAGCAGATGTTCTACACAATAAAGTAAGTATGGTTGAAAAGCCAACTGGTTGCCTTTCTATTGGTTGGCCTCTTAATTGAAGCTGTGACGTTGCACTATATGACAGCCATTCTAAGCAACGAATTGCTTCATAATTTCTCACACAACTAACTGTGTGAATAATAAAGGTAGCACCCATGACTTTTTGGTGTCTGGTTATCTCTTGTCATGAAATTTTTGTGAATTGGAGTTAAAAACATGTTTCATGGAATGTAAAAAATCATTTAGCATTGTTTTGGAAAATGGCAATGAATATCCATGCCTTACAGAAAGCACATGATGGAAAGGTTGATGTTCCTCCAAATCAAATTCATTCATAAGATGAATATTTTGACTTGGTTCCATGATTGAAACTAAGGTTGTAATGAAAAAAGTTCTAAGAGGCTGAGGAGATAGCTTAGGAGAATAAGTGCTTGCTTGGCAAGCTCAAGGGCCTGAGTTCAATTCCAGGTTCCACCCCCCCCCAAAAAAAAGTTCTAATTTGTATGGTTATTCTATAAACCTAAGCCATATCAATCAATCAAACAAACAGATTTTTATGATACAGACATTATTTCAAATTTTATGTAAGGCTTTGGTTTTAGAGCCAAAACGTATACACGAATCTTTATTTGCCCATACAAAATCTATTCATTTACTCATTTTAAAGATATTTATTCAATAAAGTATATTGGGAGGTTACAACCTTTAGAACTTGACATTCATGTTTTTGATGGATAAATAGATGTAAATTTTTGGAGGTGAGGCACTGAATCAAGTTTATACATTGGCACAATAGTTAGATATTGGTACAAATAATCATAGTATTTGTTTATCTAGTTTGAAAAAAACAGAATGGAGTAACACTGAGGTCCTTAGAGTTCATACTGGAAGTTACCCCATTGGACAGGAGATCCAGTATCTGTCTAAGGGACATGGGCAGAAATTCTGATGTTGGTAAGACTGAGCAGGAAGCTTCGAAGCAAGCAGACAGACAGCCAAAAACAATGGCTAGAAAGTGAGGCAGAGCATCAGGTTACAGTGATAATGGTAATAGTCATTGTCACAAATAGTCATTTCCAGAGAGAAATGGAATTTTATGGGTTGAATATATCCTGGCTCTTAAGCATGACATTTAAGGTTGTTGTTTAACCTCTTAATATGCAATGTGCAACAAGATAAAAAAAATTTGATCAAGTCTTTGGTAAGAGCCTCTTGTGAAAGTGGCCTTTATCTAGAATCAGGAAGGATTTCTTAAACAGCAAAAAGAAAAGTGATATTGTAGGAGAAACGAATAGTGTGAAAATATACAAGATGGTGGAAAAATAGCTTTCTTTTTCATTAAACCAGAGCGTTGGCTACTCTGCACAGTAATGTGAAATACAATATTGGAAAGGTAAAAAAGTAATGTTAATAACAGATACACTTCTAATAGCATAATGTCAAATGCTCTATGCATATTATTATATGTAGTGATAACAAAAAACATTGGTTGGTAGTATATACTTCTATTGTAAAACTGGAAATTGAGCCTTACATAAATCAAAACTCTTGACCAAGTTACCATAAAGCAGCCTTGCTTCAAAGCTTGGACTCTTGAACATCACACAAGTTTGTGTCTTCAGCTAAACATGGTTAACATGAATTCATGATACGAGAAACCTTCTACATATAGAAGGTTTTGATGCTAACAGCTTGTAAAGAATTGGAATGGATTTAACTATACCAATCACAGTCTATCCAAACCAAAGTTCATGAAGTACCAATTGGTCAATGTTTCTTTATAATTGCTACCTAAGCATGACTGAAAACTTGTGATATATTTTATACCATTAGGTGGGAAGAGACTGTTTTCTTAGTTTATACTATAAGAAATTTCCTTGTCTTCATAACTTTCTTAAAATTAATAGAACAATTTAGGGCCCATTCAAAATGTAGTTTCAAACATTCAAAAATGTAGTTTAAAAGAAATGCGTATTACACGTTTAATAACATCTTCCACCTATACATCCTGTTAAGCATCTGAGAATAGAGCCAATCTGGGGCTAGAGGTGCAGGTAAAAGTATTTAAATTTTGGCTTCTTACTTCAAGTCAAAGCTAAATTATTTAAAAAAATTCTATTAACTAACATTAAGAACTGTTAGTTTAAAGATAGGAATATTTGAACAGTTTTGTTTTTTAATCTTTTTATTTCTTTGTTTGTTTGGTACAGGGTCTCACTCTGAAGCTTGGAGTTGTACTGATCCTCCTGACTCAGCCTTCCCAGTGTTGGATTACAGGTGTGTGCCACCATGACCAGTGTCAGTGGCCGGTTCAGCACACCTGGGGTTCTGAGGCTGGCAGGGCATGCGGTATTGGGGATTAAACTCAGGTCCTCATGCTTGCCAGGCAGGTGCTTAGCCACTGAGCTATCTCTGCAGCCTTCCCCCCCCCCTTTTTTTTCTTTTTAACAGTTTGATACTTATTGCTTGTAGATTCAGAAAATGAAGGAAACAAAGTGCACAGTCACCACTCATCTACCAATTTTACTATGATTTTAAAAAATTGCACATTTCACATATTTTTTGTTCATTACTTGAACCATTCTTGTGTAACTGACAATTCAAGTCTCTCTGGAATTCACTACTAGAGAACACCGGTAGAGACTAATATTTTGTATATATACTGTGCACACATTTATATAATCTATATGTGTATTTGTATGTGTGATCTGTGTGTATATCTCAAACTTGTAGTCAGACATTTATTTGTTTTTAGTTCTCATATATATACTTCCCAGAAAATAATGCTTTGGATTAAATTCTACTTTGTAATCATCCGAAGCTTGCATTTGTGTAGCTGGTTGTGGCTGGAGATACAACCCTCTGCTGCCTGCCCTTTCCCTTAAATGGATGACCAGGAGCCGAAAGTGTTTCTTGCTGTCCACCCCGCTCCCCGCTTGACGTATAACCTTAAATGATTGCTTTAAACCTTCTCCTCTCTCCTCTCATTCAGATGTCTCCTTCCTCCTTGCTTTCTATTTCTCCAAGCAAAGAAATAATGCAGAAGAGCTCTGGCCACTCAGCTCTATGACCCTACCTGTCTCTGCCCACACACACCTTGCCTTCTCTCTGCTACAGTGAACGCGCTGTCCACGCCCAGGTCCCAAGCTATCGCCTTCCTGTGAACTACATTATACTGGCACTTGAGGACATTGTTCCTCTGATTGCCCCCAATTTTGTCTGCATTTCCCCCATTCTAGTTTATACAATTCTGTTTGTTTCTTTAGGGAAGGGTCTACAGCGTGTTTAGGGTTTCATTACTAGATTGGACTCAAAGTGATCTGCCTGTTTACAGCCTTCTAAGAGCTGGGATTACAGGAGAGCACCACCATGCCCAGTCTTGATGCATACAATTCTGACCAGCAAGTATTGCTATTATTTCCAGGTTAGAAAAATAAAAATCCATTGTTAATTTATATTACCATTCACCAAAGTCCAAATTCCCCTGTAAAGAGCTTTCTGTGTTCATTGTTTCCTCTTGTTCTTTTCCTCTCAAGTCCATTCGAAAAGCTTTTACATCTCCTTTCTGTTAAAGATCATCTATAGCATGCGTGTTGCCAGATGAAATGCCTGCTTCTCCCCCTTCACCTCCCTTGGCTCATTGCAGCACAAGGCTCTTTTCTGGCAGAGTTAATTAAATTAATTTAAATTGCCTCACTGTTACCAGAATAATATTCTCTTCCTTTGTTTAACTCATTGGCTACTAAGATGGCTTAGTTTTCTTTAATGATTTCTTCTTACTTTCTGACATCTGGATTTTGGGATGAGTCACTTCTCAGGGTGGCAGTTTCTGATCTGTGATCATGCCCAGGTGATGGCATCCAGGTTGGTGGTGTTATACTCCATTAATCTGCTTTCTTTCTTTCTTTCTTTCTTTCTTTCTTTCTTTCTTTCTTTCTTTCTTTCTTTCTTATACCTCCCTCCCTCCCTCCCTCCCTTCCTTCCTTTCTTCCTTTTTCTTTCTTTTTTATTGCACAGGGTCTTACTATACAGCCCGGACTCACAGTGATCCTCTTATTTTCTCCCTTCCTAGTCCTAGGATTACAGGCATAGCCACCACACCCAGACTTCATCACTAGCTCAGCATGCTCAGGGCAGGGCTGGTGTGGCATGCAGTGCCAGGAATGGAGCCCTGGCCTCTGTGTTTACCTAAGCAGGTGTTTAGTCCACTGAGCTATTTCACCTACCCTTCCATTAATCTACTGACCAGTGTCAGATTTTTATCTCTCATCCTTACCTTTGTACACTTCAAAATACACAAATATTACAACATCTCTGGCTTCTCAATCTTTGTTTTAAAAATGTATTTGGTACAGGGTCTCACTACTCATCTTGGGCTCACAGTGATCCTTCTGTTTTCAGTCTCCCCAGTGCTGGGATTACAGGTGTGCACCACCACTCCTGCACTAGATGGTCGGTTCAGTGTGCCTGGGGGTGGAGCCAGAGTGTCATGTTGTGCTGGGATTGAACCCTGGTTCCTGCACTTCCCTTAGCAGACACTTAGTCCATGGAGTTATTCTGCCAGCCCCCTCACTTCTCAATTTTAACATTATAAAACCATACAGCTTCCCCCTTTGATCCCTCTATACAACTGTCTCTTCCTACAGCTCTATTTATATTCATCTATGGCAAATCTATTTGGTCATTGTCGTCGACAAGAAGCTTTACAGTTGTTATTTACTTTCTTCGCTCACAACATCTAGTCCACCAGGAACCAGCAGGAGCACATGCTTCACTTCCTTTGGCAGTCTATTATAATTCTCTGCTCAGAAAGGCTTCCTTTGACCATCCTTTACAAGATGGCTCCCCAAGTAGCAGTCTGTGACCCTTTATTCCAGTATGAGTTGCAGAACCTGTCACTTTCTGACATCCGGTTCATTTGGTCATTGTCTGTCTTCTGCTGGAATGTTGATTTCATGGAAGCAGGTGCTTTGACTTTTGTTCAGGTCGTACTTGCCCTGTAGGGCCTGGATCAGGCCTCCCATGAGTTTCCACCACCACTTTCCACTGAACATGTGCATGAGGAACACTTATGTATTCCAGTTGTTGAGGTCCAGTACCGAAGCATATACTATATAATTTCCATGAAGGCTAGTTTCATTGCATACTGGAAGCCATGATGTATGATTTTAATATTTGATAATTTGGTTGGAAAAATGCAATTAAATGTTTTAAATTACTTATACATTCTACTTTTCATCTTCATATCTCATGTATTTATACTTTTCCAAAACTGATTATGGGAAAATATGTAGTATATAGATGTGATCCTATTGCTTTAGTAGTTGTATGATGTTAACATATGATTTAAGTGGATTAGTACAGTACAATACACAAGTAGAAATTCTTACAACAAAACAATTTTTTTTTGCAATAATACACAGAAAAATCGCATTTGCCAATTGAGGTGGATATCTGAATTTTTATTATAGTATTACCTTTTCATGTTTTCTAGCAGATAAGGTTATCTGTTTTGTGTTTATTTATTTAATTTAGAGACAGATCTCACAGTGTAGTTCAAGCTGGTCTTGAACTTACTATGTAGTCCAGGCTGGCCTCAAAGTCAAGGCACTCCTCACGCCTCAGCCTCTTGAGTTCTGAGACTTTAGGCATGCACTACCATGCTGGGCTATTTGATATATTTGTGACCAGATATTTGTGTTCGAGTCAGTGGATTCATAAAGTGGTAGTTGGGCAGAATCTACTGTTGACTTTAGCAAATAAAATACTGACAGAGCAAAAGATGGAAGCACATTTTGGAGTCATAAGCATCATAAATGAACTAAACGGGCTTGCATTTTAACATTGACAGATGCAATTTGGTATATTCTATCCTAACTATAACTTTCCAATTGATTGAAGCATATAAATAGAATGAAATTGACTTCAGGAAATTTTTAGAAAAAAATAAGGTTAGTGATGGTTGCAAAAATATCTTCATGAGGTAAATCCCAAGCTATGTATGTTTTATTAAACTTAAATTTTTTTCTAACATCTTTAACCACTCTGATAAGAGTTATGAGGGAGGAAACTACAATTGGTGGTGTATTCGGATCTTGACACATGAATTGAATAATGTCTTGCTTTTTTCCTGACATTAATTTATGAACGCCTTTTGAACACACCATGCATGAGCCGTTCTGCCACAGAATATCTTTATTATACATTTTCTTAGGAAGTCAGCTTCAAATAAAAGCTTTTGGTTTAGTAATGATAGTTTCAAACAGCTTTATTAAGGTATAATTTACATATCTTAAAATCCATTCATCTCAAATACATAATTCAATGATTTTTCAGAAAATTTATAAGGTTATATAACCTTCTCAGTCACCTGGCTCTATTGTAGTTCTGTTGCCCCCAAAGTCTCCTGGTGTCGTTTGTAGTCCTAGATCACTCTTATCTCTTTTCCCCACCATTCTGCTATTCTAACCCCAGGCAAATGTTGGTATGCTTTTATTCTCTCTCTCTCTCTCTCTCTCTCTCTCTCTCTCTCTCTATATATATATATATATATATATATATATATATATATATATAAATTATACAAATACAAACATGCACCCTGTAGTCTTTTTTTTTTGTCTTTTTCAGACAGGGTCTCGATGCGCAGTTCATGATGGCCTTGAGCTCACTTTGATAGCCCGGGATGGTCTCGAACTCACATCGATCCTCCTGTCTCAGCCTCCCAAGTGCTGGGATTATAGGCGTGAGCTACCACGCCTGGCTCCACCCTGTAGTCTTCAATGCACTTTTATAGTGCATTTTAGAAACTCACTCCTTTTAATTGCCAAGCAGTGTTCAATTTGCTGGATAGCTCATGTTTTGTTAGTCATTTACTGGTGGATAGATGGGATTGTTCCTCATGAATAATGAATGCTGTTACGGACACCCATGTACTTTGTATGTGGGTACACATTTCTTATTCGTTTGAATAGATTTCTAGGAGTGGAAGGGTTAGATTCAATGGTGAATAGGTTTTTAATCCTTTAATTGTCTTCTGAACTTCTGAAGTAGTGATTAACTTAATATTCTTACCAGCAGTACACAAAGCCTCCAGAATCAGTTTTTCACTAGAACCTACTTTAATTAAAGCTAACACCAGGCCAGGGCTTGTGTAACTGTGCTACACTGGTGTTCACTTCTATTTCCCTAATTTTAATGTGGATGATCGTCAACTGATGTGCTTAGACTTTTTATTATATTTGTGGTATATAATGATTGTATTCATCACGGGGGAATTGTAAGTGTACACGGCATATCTGAGTTCTTTTTTGTCCACCTCCTCTCCCATTCTTTCAAAACTTCTTTCTCTCCTAGTTTGCAAAACTTTTATTTTCCATTGGTCTTTTGGAGGCTTAAACCACTCCTGTCTTGGATAGAGTGACTCTTCAAATCTGTTGTCCATGGGGCCCGGCAGGATGGCTCAGTGGTCTAAAGCACCTGCAGGCAGCTGCAGGGACCGCAGTTCGATTCCTGGCTTCACATGCTGCGCCAGCCCTGCCCTCAGGGCAGGCTGAGCCGGCCATAAAAATAAATAAATAAACAAACAAAAGTTCTGAAACAAGAAAATAAAATAAAAAATTCAAAAAAAAATTGTTAAAAAAAAACCAAAAACAAATTTGTTGTCCATGTGAAAAATGAATGACCTTGTGTTTTTGCTATTTTGAAAATCTTATTTGTCACAGGGTCTCACTGTGCCGTTTGGACTGGCAGTGATCCTCCTGTTTTCAGCCTTGCTGGCATTGGACTGCAGGTGTGCACCACCACACCCAGTCTCAGTGGCCCAGCACTGCATGCCTGAGGTTCTGGGGCTATCAGGGCATGTGGTACAGGAGATTGGACCTGGGTCTTTGTGCTCAGCTTAGTCCACTGAGCTATCTCCCAGGATTGTATTTCTGCTTTTAAGTCTTTTATGAAATGTATCATCTATAGCTATGTTTCTGCTATTCTACTACTTGTTCTATTTGTCTTTCATTTTCACCTTTTAATTTTTTTTTTTTTTTTTTGTACTGGGAATTCAGCTCAGCACCTTGTGTTTGCCAGTCAGGTACTGTGATGCTGAGCTGTTTCCTAGCACCATCACAATATATTTGGAACAGCAAATGCTTTTAATTTTGAAGAGCAAAATTTTAATTTTCCAGTTTGATATTTTTCAGTTATGGATTTTTTCAGATGGTTTAGTGCTCTTTTTTTATTACTATTTTTATGCATTTGGTACAGGGTCTACAGAGACTACTGTGTACATTGGACTCCTAGTGATTCTCCTGTTTCCAATCTCCCAAGCACTAGGATAACAGTCACGTGTCACCACACCCAGTCTTAATCATTGTCTCAGTGCACCCCGGAGGTGGGGCTGACACCAAATTCCAGGGGTCAAACCTTGGCTGCTGCACTCTGCCTAAGTAGGCACTTTAGTTCGCTGAGCTATCTGGGTGACCCTCTTAGTGTTTTATTTAATCTTTGCCTAATTCAAGGCTAGAAAGATTTTTCATCTATTATATATATATATATATATATATATATATATATATTTTTTTTTTTTTTTTTTTTTTAAGTTTTAGCTCTTAAGCATT
This sequence comes from Myocastor coypus, assembly GCA_004027025.1. Taxonomy (NCBI): domain Eukaryota; kingdom Metazoa; phylum Chordata; class Mammalia; order Rodentia; family Myocastoridae; genus Myocastor; species Myocastor coypus. Next base: position 52,831 of record PVJA010005999.1, read on the forward strand.
CCTATATCCTATTTGATTTCTTTTTTGTATGTAAGTTAAGGATCTAAATTCATGTTTTGGTGTGGGAATATCCACTTACCTTGCAATATCTGTTTTCTACTGATATTTTGTTAAGAAATCAGTTGACTAAGAGTGTAAAGATTGATTTCTAGTCTTTCAGTTCCATTTCTTTTACCTACACACCAGCTTACACCATGAACAACTGCTTGGATTGCCATAGTTTGACAATAAATTCAAAGCCCCACAGGATAAATCCTCAAAGTTTGTGGTTTTAAAAATTGTGTTTGACTATTCTGAAAGTTTCCCAATTCTATATCAAATTTAAAAACAGATTTTTATGCTCCTACCAAAAAGCCAGCTATAGAAAAAGGATACATTTGTGGCTATTATTGATAAATGGATGTAACCAGAGACCATATTCTTAAGTGAAAAATATTAGACTCACATGTGTACATATTGTGTTGTCTGTCGCCTTAGGGTAAGAACCTGAAAGAGTAAATCTGATGGCTGTGATAGACACTGTGAAGAGGGAATGAACCTGTCCAAAAGGAGAGAATTACTGAGATGAGAAGGACAAGAGAGGAAGGTGGTGGGGAGAAGTGTGACAGAGACTGTGAAAGGCAAAGAAGCTGTTCAGAGGGAAGGAACAGCTGGAGTGAGGGAAAGGACAGAAGAAAGAAAGAAGGGAAAATATGCATGTATGTGGGCCAGATACCTTGGATAACTGCGGGGCTGATTTCTATTAATCCACTGAAAGGAACAGATGATGCTTTTTAATTTTCTGATCATTTTCCTGGGATCAATTTTGCATACTTCTGTTTGGTATCATTGTGGAATTCCTATCATTCTTTTTTTCTGCTGCTGGGGGTTGAACTCAGGACCTTGTGCTTGCTAGGCAGGTACTTATGCCACTAAGCTATCTCCCTGGGCCCTTTAATTCCTTTCATTTTGTTTAATGAAATTCTGTATTGTTTCTCTCTCTCTCTCTCTCTCTCTCTCTCTCTCTCTCTCTCTCTGTTATTTTATGTTTTCTTCCAACATAAAGTGGGAATAAACCTGAAAAAGTATAAAAAATGTTACTAAAAATGATTATATGTCCCATCTATTTCCAGCCTTTACTTTCAGCCTATTTATATCTCTGCCTCTAAAGCTTGCCTCTTACAGAAAGCAGATGACCAGATCTTATGCTTTGTCCAGTTGGATATCTCTGTCATTTGATCTGAGAGTTTGTTCAATTACATTTAACATAATTTTAGATATAGCTTGATTGACATATGTCATTGTGTGGCTTATTATCTCTTTGTCACATGCCTTCTTCTGCCTTCCTGCTTTGTTCCAAATTAAGAAAGCTACCTATGGCAACAAACTTGCTGATGTGCAAGTCCAGGTCTACCACAGTAAAACTTCGGTGTAGATGCAGCTAAAAGGGGTGCTGAGGGGTAATTCTAGACCAAGATGCTGCAGTCCTCAGCCATAAGCTAACGTTGGGCAATTTTTGGTGAAAATGTGCTTCTTAACTTCTTTTATTAGAGCTTATTTTTAGAGCTCTGCATAATTTTTTGACAATTATGTCCAGCTCTATTGGCGGTTTTCTTTTTATGGAGACTGTATTTTGATCTTTATTAATTTTCCACATCTAAGTGTCTCTGATTTTTTGATTGGATTAAATATTTTCAAAAACAACATACAAATGATCTTCTTTCTGAGAGTTGAAAAAAGATATCTTAAAAATTTGCATATTCATATTTTTCTTATAATTTCACTAAATTATTAGAACTGAAATAATCTAAATTGAAAGTTTCCTCAGCACTGATATATTTGCTGTTCGATCTTACAGCAACCTAAAGAGTTTATAGCAGATAAAGACTTAAATACTAAATTTTATAAATCCTAAGCTTTGTTATTATAATCTCCATATTCTCTGCCTGTAGTTACTAGTAAAGAACTTTTATTTTCTCTTTATATTTGTCAGCTTTGTCAGACTCTAAAATTTACTATGGAGTTAAGTGTATACAGATTGTTAAAAAAAACATGTAGGGGGCACATGTCAACTTCACATTCTTGTGAACAGGTCTGAAAGCCAGGAAAAGGCAGAGCATTTCCTAGAACAAAATTAGGAAGGTCAGGGTGGAACAGTGTCAGTGTCACCTGCTCCACTGAACACCTCTGTTGTCCAGCCTCTGGATACTCACACTCAAGAGGAGCTCCCTAGCTCCCTGCTGGAGTCCAGTGTGTATTTTACATAGCTCTAATATCTGACTCACATCTGAAATGACATAGATGAAAATAAAAGCAAAAACTTCTACAACGCTGAAAGTAATTCAGTATAACGAAGAGGAGCACTTTCTCATTAATTCAAAATAGTAAGGATTCAATTGACCATTGTGAAGAAAACAGAGGAACTTGGGTAAGAGCATTTCCATCTTTAGGAGAAGGACCTTGTGTGAAGCAGAGCATGATATGCTAGGTTGTTGAAACAGCTTGCAACTGAGGGGCCTGAGACGAGGGGATGCGAACTTGCCAGGAAGGCACAGAACACACCTGCTGCGCTTGTGGTCCAGTCTTCTATCTTTTCAACATCATCCCTGCAGAGTAAGTTGCCTGTGGCCCCAGTGAGAGCTCTGTTCAACTAGAATGGATCACAACCAGAAAATCTCACATTAGTGCCAAGTATCAGCTATTAGATGGGCTTAAAGGTCGACTTTAGAATCTAGTGGGCTTGATGATTAAATGACCAAGGACAGATAGTTCATTTCTGCTTCCCTTTCTTCATCTAAAGTGAAAGTGATGATAACATAGGTTGGTACAAGGAAAAATGAAACAAGTGCCATGCAATTAAAACCATGGTGGACAAGCACTTGAGAGGCTGAGGCAGGAGGATCTATGTGAGTTTGAGACCACCGTGGGCTACAAAAGTGAGTTCAAGCCAGCCTGAACTGCATAGCTGGACCCTGTCTCAAAAAGACAAAAAACAATAACAAAAAACAAACAAAAAACACACTGGACAACTGGTAAACATTTGATAAAGTATGATTATTATTTTTTATTAAACTAATTCAACAGATATATATTACCTACTCCATGTTAGATTTTACTCTACATGCTGGAAATGAAGCAGCAAACTCACAAATGAATGAATATTGGCTTTCATGGAAATTACATTCTACTGGAAAAATCTAGGTAGAGAAGTGTCCACATCGATAAGTATTCACACACATATACCATACATCTGTCATAATTTAATGTTACTATAATTTTAACAATTCTATTACAGCTTAATTTTATTATTATTTTTATGGATTTGGTACAGGGTCTTACTACACAGCTTGGACTCACAGTGATCCTCCTGTTTTCAGCCTCCCCAGCAATGGGATTATAGGTGCGCACCTTCATGCTTGCTCTCAATGGCTGGCTCAGCGTCCCCTGGGGTTGGGCTGGTACAGAATGTAGTGACAGGGATTGGACCTCAGTCCCTGTGCTTGGCTATTACGACTTTTATAATAAATCACACCATTTATTTCTTGGGCTCTAAACATAAATCTTAAAAAACAAAGAACATAACAAAATGGCAACCTTGCTCTATAAATTTCAGTTTTTTTTTGGTTATGAAGTGAATTCTTTTTGCTTTCAGGACTTGGCCCTGATCATTTTAAAATATTAGTCTTAGGTCCAATTTAAAACAATCTTTCAGCCCCTTAAGGGCAAGACAGACAATGGGGCTTGTCTCGGTTAATTTTCTCTTGTTGCTGGAACAAAATATCTGATGCCTAAAGCTAAGGAAGGAAAGGTTTATTTAGCTCACAGTTAGTGGAGGTTTCCGTCCATGCTGGGTTGTCTCTAAGGCAGAGTGACACATGGCAGAGGGCAGAAGTGCATGGCAGAGGAAAACAGCAAGCGGCAAAGCGAGGGGCAGTGGCTGTCGTGCAGCACCTAGTGGGCCTCTCTCCCTTCCTTATACTGTGCTGGGGCTGTCCACCTCAGGTGAGTGTAATTCCAGCGTTGGATCATGAAGTAATCACCAACTCTAGAAACCTGCCCTGAGGACTCCCTGAGGTTTGGGGCCAAAGCTAGACACAAACTGTAACAGGGCCTTTTCCTTTTAGGGACTTCCTCATCCTGTCTTTCTTCCAGGCATGAGAGCCACTGGTATTGAACCTAGAAAAAGGACAGAGAAGGCAAGAGCTTCCCCAAATGATTTTAAAGTTTTGGCTTCAGCAAACAAGAAGAGGAAAGAAAACTTCTCCCCGAATGCACATGCAGCTCTCTCACAGAAGTGAGCTCCTTCCTCTTGTCAATCCTCTTTTTCTATTAGGATAATGGTGTGTGTGTGTGTGTGTGTGTGTGTGTGTGTGTGTGTGTGTGTGTGTGAGAGTGAGTGTATGCACACACACCTGCATGTGGGTCCGTGCACCATGCACCAATATTTCTGGCTCTGTAAGTAGCACCTTCTGAGAAAGCCCTTCAGGAAGAGGCTATCTCTAACAATTGGAGCTCCCAGACTTTGGATATGCTTTTTATACTTAGTGCTTTTGCTCTTATCTGTGGACTTGCCTTACCATCTGTGTGGTCTGACACCTGACACTATTCTGCTTTAGCTGTTAAATAAAATGGCTGTTACTTGACTGTTATGGTTTACATCAGGATGTCTCCCTAAAGCATCATGAGCTCGTAGGCAGAACCTTCGGAAGGGACCGGCCTATAGGAGTTATAGCTGATTGCTGTCAGGATGCGGGGCCAGCGCAGAAGGGGCAGGTCGCCACAGATGAGACTTGGGAAGTTATGTCTCCCAGCGGGCTCCTCCTTTCACGCTCTGCTTTCTGTCTGCCAAGCTGTGAACATCTCTCCTCTGCCATGCGTCTCTGCCTTGCTGTCCTGCCTTGGAGCCAGCCAAGTATGAGCTCAAATGTGAGCCCAAACAAACTCCCTTACGTTATGCGTGTTGGGTATCTCGACCCAGCAGTGGAAGAAGTGACTCACACATTGACCCTAGTCGTCTTGGTTGTAGACTCACCATTGGGAGGGAATGTAGATATAAAACTATCCCTGATTACAAAATGTGAGTTCCTTTTTCCCTCCCTCTCTCCTTTCCTCCTTTCCTGTCTTCTTCCTTCTCTCCCTCCTTCTTTATTCTTTTTCTTCTTATGAAGAAGAGGGGAAAATAACATCTATGAGCCTGATGCTAATGATCCTGTCAATTAGGGCTGAATCAGAGCTTTCAAATTCTGATATAAAATATAATATCCAAATTTATCTGTAAATTGTTGATTGCCAGCATTGTAAGCTGTCAACATAATTACCTTTTGGGTGAAATTTCAAGTGGGAGTGAATGCAATGACAGGCATATTGCTGTCTGCATCCGTAAGATTGCTTAGGAATGCTGATTATTTTTAAACTAGAAGTTCACTTCTCATGCTTTGAATCGTCTAATAAAATTCTAACACTTGCAGTTTGGGATGTCCTATAAATATGATCTAGAAGAATTATCCATCAATTGAATTAACATTGACATCTTTTGTGTTTGGGAAATGGAAGGCTTTTATCCTTTTTCTTTGTTTCTAACTGAGATCAGCAGGAGGTTGTGTGTGTGTGTGTGTGTGTGTGTGTGTGTGTGTGTGTGGTTTTAGTAATTTCAGGTTAAAGGACACATCATTAATCATGTCTATTGTGTTTCAGAACGGGATGGCATATGTTTTCCATTAAAAAACACAACATAACAGAATCTATTTGTCTAGCCTCATGCCAGGATTTCGTGTGGAGAAGGGACTTTTACAGTAGTAAAGTCACTCAGCGACCTTTAGAAAGTGCTTGCCGTGGAAACACCTTGTTTTTCACAGGATGAGAGATGCGAGGTATTCAACACATTAGCCTCCAGTGGGTGCTGGGTCTGAGAAAATTATGTAGAGGAAAAGGCCGCCAATTTTTTCCAAAATAAGAGAAAAGTTTCTACTGGCCAAGTGACTAGACAGAATTTTCCAGGCAGAAGGATAAATGCACTGGAAAGAAAATCCTAACAGTCTGGGTACCAACTTGAGTTTTGTGTTGTGTTTTTTCACTCTTCACTTGGTTTTGACTGACGTGCATTGCAGGGACAAATCCTACACCTAAAGGACAGGGGGAGCAGACAGAGGGAGGCAGACATGGGAGTGGTGCCCACGTGGCCCACATATTGATCTACTCCTTCTGGGCCTCTGTCATCTGTTATTAGTCCTTCACATCATGCTCTGTCAGACACTGCCCCTTACCCTCAGCCCAGTGGTCCAGGAATCCACTGCTAACCCAAATAGAATTCAAAAGTGTGTGTGTGTGTGTGTGAAAATAGTAACCAGCTTAGTGCTTTGCTTGTGCAAATACTCAATGGATGTTTTTGATAAATGGAGAGATAGGAGTGGCTCAGAGTTTGTTATATTCCCTGGCTGTTTTGTGAATTATGATAATAGTGATCAATTGTGGAGTTTTAAAATTCTAGTCACGAAAGACAGTCCATAAAAATAAAAAGTGGGAAAGTGGGTCAGTTTTACAGTGCAGCTGACATTCGTTTGAGCAGCTCCTGCTGAGATGAATTTGGAGCCTGCTGGGAGGTGCTGGCTCCGCTCCTCTCCACATCGAAGTGAAGCCATCCTTTGTCACGACTAGGACATGACTCAGGCTTCTGTGACAAAACCTCACCTTTCATCCTGTGCACCCCCGTGTCTAGGTCTTCCAGTCCTCCACCTGGAGACATGTGTCATCTGAATGGCTTTCGTGAACTGTGCCTGGGAGTTTCTGTTAAGGCTCTGCATGTTCAAGTCTACAGTGACTGACCAATTTGTTCTAATTCTGTAATACTGGACCTCCTTAGCTCCAGTTTTCAAACCAGTACAATGGATATATTAGTGTGATTAGTGACACAAAATGAGATGTGTAAAAGAGCTGCTGAAGCTTTCTACTCTTAGTCCTGGCAGAGCTGCCTGCCCTGATTAATGTACTTTCAAGAACTTGGTGCTTACTGAATGCGGCACAAGGATACATGGGAGCCCAAAGCCCTCATTGCTTTAGAAGCCTAAAGGATTCATACTGTAATTTCATCATTTGCTTTCTGATGCAGGGCATATTGCTTGGTGTTTCTGAGCCTCACATCCTTTATCTGGAGAAAAATGAACTATGAGGAGAATGAAATTGCTGAGCTGTTGCCTAAGAAGCATTTGACAGCAGTTCTTATTATTGATAAATTCTAGTTGACGTAGTGCAAATTACAAACTGAGACCTGCTAACTCCGTTTTCTTTTGCTCTTCATGTAAGTTGGATCATCAGAAAAGCTGCACATATGAATTATTTTGCATTTTTCATGTAGTTACCAGCACAGATCCTCAACATTCTATACAATGGCTGTTGTGTTCTTTTGAAGGTATGGAAATTCATGAATTTCTGAATCATTGTGAACTGCCATCTCAATAGCTTTTGTTTTCTTACTCTGTTTGGGATGAAATACAACTTTTGACAAATTCCTAACAGAACTTAAATAACAGAATTTAAATTACTTTCATCTAATTTACTAATATATATATATATTTTCATGAGGTGAAAAGAGTTGCACAGAAGACATAGTGTGGCCCTCATTATTTTGATTTGTAGGGAGCAAGAACTGTGTATTTTCCACAAAAGCTTTAGCTATGTTAAGAAATAAGACTTCTGTAAACGATTGTTCTTTCTTGTTCACTTTAATTATTGGCCTTTTCCTCTTTTATTTTTATGTTGATAAATTCCCAGGCTTGTATTTTTATTTTTTGCTGAGTTAGTTCAGTTCCTTTTGTTATAGATGGATAACTAAAAATTAGAAAACTTATTTTATATATATATATATATATATATATATATATAGCTGTATATTAGTCAAAGTATTGTGTACGTTATGAAACCAGACTCTGAAATGAGTAACATTCAGTTTTAGAAATTTTTGTGCAAACTAACAAACCAACTTGTGTGTATAGAACAGATGTTTGTTGTTGCAGTATTTCACCAGTAAAAGGAGATCCATTGCAACATTAATCTTTTCAATGTGAGCATGGTGTTTACTTATGAGCTTATAGGTAAACTTACTGACTGGTATGTCCTTATATAGTTACAGCTCCTTAAATTGACTAAGTTTTACCACATCTTTTCAAATGTTTTTTTGGCATACTGTCTTCCTAGTAAGCATGAGATCATGAGTTCAACTCCCAGAATGAAAAAAAAAGGAGAAAGAGGAGGAGGAGGACGAGAAGGAGGAAGAGAAGAAGAAGAAGAAGAAGAAGAAGAAGAAGAAGAAGAAGAAGAAGAAGAAGAAGAAGAAGAAAAAGAAGAAAAGAAAAAGAAAAAAGAAAAGAGAGAAAATTTTTTTAAAAAGTGAAATTTTTTGCTGTTACCTTAATGGTAAAAGAAATAAATTGACAGAAATATCATTATATGACATTCCAGTAGTCAAGCAGTTAAAAAGATTTAAAGAAAGCCTTTACTTCCATTTATAATACTTTTTCCTGAGCATATGGCCTGAGAGAACTGATGAAACAGTTTTAATGAGTGAAAATAAAATGGAGTTTGTGCTTAACTTCCTTAAAGACCAGAGAGGTAGCAAAGATCAGGTGTGTCCGAGATGCATTTGTGTGCTTAGCGAGGAAAGAAAAAGTGGGCAGCTATCATCTTTTTTTCTAAGAGATATAAATATTTCCAGTCATAAAAAATGTAGCCCTGGCTTTCCTAGAATATCTTAACAATACAAAATGCCAAAGTAATGAAGAAAATGGCAAAGCTCAGTGTTCCAACCCTCTGGAGTTGCTTGGTTACAATCGCCTCTTGGTTTATGTATTCATTCTCCTTATTCAAACACCAAGCCACATGCAGAGGTAGACAGAGGCTGCAGGAGACTCTTAGGCAACCAGTTTGCTTCTCTTTCTCAGTTTTTGTCTCAGAGTCATGCTGATCAGCCCTGTCATCTGATAGGCTGCTGCCACAGAGAGTCCTCATGTTCTTTTTCAATATTTTTTCTGGCCCTGCGGACTCAACCTTGATGTTGCTAATGTGAAAGTCATCTTGTTCTGGGAATCCACTGTGGTCACATTTCACGAAGTGAGAGATTCTTCTTGTTTGGCTACCCAAAGGATCTAAGGTTTCAAGGTTTTTTTAATTCTTAAATTTTTATTTATTATTATTATTATTATTATTATTATTATTAGTAGTAGTAGTAGTAGTAGTAGGAGGAGGAGGAGGAGGAGGAGGAGGAGGAGGCATAGACTCTTCTTGAGGCTGGAAGTTACTTCAGGGAACCACAAAGAGCTACAGTTGAAAGTACTGGGATGAAGCCCAGTAGTACTAACACCTTTCAGAGACTCCATTTCCTGTCTGGGAGGCTGTGGAGGCACTTGCCTTCCCCTTTGTGAGGGAGACTTCCTTTCTGTATGTCAAGGCCCTTCTGTCCATATCACTGATGTTTTATTATTAAGAATTCTATAGAACCTTCATGCAAGTCGGACTTTATTACATTCCACTGGGCTGGAGTTCAAGGTCCTTTTCTCACTTTTCTTTTAAAAGAGTAGCCAAGAAATCTCATTAGAATGTAAGTACAATTTTCCACATAACCTGTAGTTTCTTTGTACTGTATTATGGAGAAAAAGTAACCAATTTACAGAACCTGTTCATAGCGCCCAGAGGAGTTACCTAATTAAGCACCTGCTATTTGTTTCATAATGATCTCATTTCATTTTCACAGAATCTTTAAAATTAGGAGCACACATTGTACGGGTAACAAGCCAAGGCCCTGAAAGGTGAAGCAGCTTGCTGGGAATCCTAATTACGAACTCCAGGTTGGATTTTAATACATTTTATGGACTCCTGGGTTCATTTTTGGACCATTTCTAGGGTAGTATTTTTCCCTGTTCAGCTAATTTACCCCTTGCTACTTTGGAGGACTGAATAGCTTGCCCCGTTGTTTGCATGTTATGCCGTAGTGTTCTATTAGTCCTTTATTTTGATAAACAAATATTACAAGGATTTTTCTGTTTATAATGATAGTCTTCACTGAGGTGAAATTTCTATCATAGTAAAAATCTTGATGCAGTTAAATATTTATATCTTTACTTATCATTTTATACAAAATAGGGATGTAATATATACACATTAAATGAATTTTGCTTTGAATTTAACTTTTGTTATAGTATTTTAGTACTGGGGAAGCTATGGTTTGTAATATAGAGATAGATTTTTACATTTAAGGAAGTCTCTCTCAGTTCTAAAATCCATTTTTCAGTAACGTTTTAGAGGAGGAGTGTCTCATGAAATTCTTTGCCACCACATTCTGTAATATTTGACTTCTTTTTGACATTCGCTAAAGAGTTGGAACACTGAGTAGTGTGATAATTCCTTTCCTGTTGGAAAAAGTTTTCAGAAAAAAATTTTCTTAAAAAAGAAGCAAAAGACTATCTAAAAAATTTTCTTCCCAGATGCAGTATACTAAAGTAGCGAATGGCACACCACCACGTGTTAATGTGCATAAGCAATCGAGTTTGCATGTTGTGAAGAAGACAAACTTAGAATGTGTTTATCTTACCTTCCAACACACATTCAAAGACTAGACTCCTTGGGTCTACATTCGAGAAGCTCCAGTTTGACAGCTCCAGTTTGACATGAGGGAACTCTGCTTTGCCTCATTTAATCTGGACTCTCTGTAACAATAGCCACTAATCAGCCTTGGTGTATAAGAATCTCTAAGTTTATAATGAGTGTGGGAAGAGGTGAGAGCAGTAAGTACACAAAGGGAAGTCGTGGCCTTCATTTTTAATCTATCTGATACACTACCTTTGTGGTATGTTTTCTTTGTTTTTCCAAAAGGATGTTTTTGAAATTACTATTGAATACTTGTTATTTTATAATTTTTAAGTCTTTTGAAAGCAAGCACTTCTGCTTCGGGCATGAATATGTTGATCTGTACTGCAAGATAATTTCTGTGACACCATTTTGAAAATTTAGTTCTCCCAAATTGTGAAGATTGTCATTTGCCTGCCCCTGATTGTTAGATAAGTGTATGTAATTTTAACTATTTGAAATGTTATTCCACCTACATGAAGCACTCAAGTACAAAAAATCACTTAGAACATAGACAAGGTAATTCATGAAAAATAAATTACTGCATCAAAATAGTCATAGTATCTCTGTAAAAATGTGAAGTCAAATGTCATTTCTCACTGAATCAAGACTAAAGTGCCTTATACGGAGCCTTTTATTTTAAGAGTCCTGTAACACAATAGAGCACCTTCCTTCCACTAATATACCTCTCTGCATTCCCTCTTTGCAGTTGCCTTAGCAATGCATCCTTTGTTTTAGTTCTCCCTTGCCTCTACCAGTACAGCTTCCTCCCTTTCTCTGAGGTCCCCCTTGATTTAGAGTCCACGCTGTAAAGCACCCTTGGGTCACAACATTGGCTTGTGAGCACCTTCACCATGACTTTACCCTGCCCTGCATTCACCCATTTCACTATATTTACCATGTCTACATGGTAAACTCTCTCTAAACTCTTAGTTCATAAAGAGCATGGACTAACTTGTGTTTCATATTATTCCTTTAATAGTCGTTGGGCATGGAAGCCTGTTCAGTTAATATTTGGAGAACTGAATTATCCTGAGCATTTAGAATACTGACAAGCATTGAACCTAATCACACTGAATTTAATGTTAACTATTTTTTTTATAGGTGCATATTCAAATTACAAACAGTTCTTTGTAGTTCTACATTCTGACAGTATTTATTGGGAAGTGGTGAAGACAGTATTTACCATATTTGGATGTTTCAGTAATTTTCTATCCACTAACTTTAACCTTCCTCTCTGACGATAAGGCCAGGCCATATCCAGAACCGAGTGTCTTTTACACTGAGGTCTCTTCAAATCCATATCAATACTCATGAATAAAGCTTTGACTTAAAAAAAAAACACACACACACACAAAACGACTTTGACTATTATCTACCTCTGTTTTTTCTTTGCCAGAGAAAATAAAGCATGTAATAGGAAATGAGTTGTTGATGGGTAGGCTACTTTAGATAGGGTAGCCAGAAAAGATCCTGATATGAGGTAAGAGTTGAGCTGAACTACAAAGAATTATAACTTAACTAGAAAAACTGTGCGAAGATTTAGCTTTATGGCTTCTACAAAATAAATTAATCCTTCATAAAAGGCTAGGATGTGAAAGAAACAGACTTTTCTACAAATCTAGGATGCCATTTCAATTCTGTCACTTCCCGTGCATATTCGGGAAACTTGCAAAAGACATTATGAACCGAGAAGAATGGAGAAAGGTGTGAAAGTTTTGGAAGTAGTAAGTTTGGTCTTAACATCATTTTCTTGTCTGGTATTATTTTTACAGCTAGAATCCTCCAACCACTTAGATCTCACAAATTATACCCCTTATAAAACCATTAAACTTTTTTGATATTCTTAAAAATTAATTACATTTGCTTTATAACCTATGCAAATTCTGTGAGTGTTATGCTTCTGATTTGGTTAAGGAAATGCTGATTGTCTTGGTCACTTTTTATTCTTTGCTGGTTATACCCAACACTCAAAATGAAGAGAGGAAAGGTTTATTTAGCTCACAGTTCATGGAGGTTTCAGTCCATACTCAGCTGGCTCCCAGGCAGAGTGGCTCATGGCAGAGAGCAGCTGTTCCTGGCAGCAGGAAACAGCTAAGAGCAAAGGGAGGGGCAGCAGGTGCAGCTTCTAGCCAGCAGGCCTCTCTCCCCTCCTTATATGAGAAACAAACTACCTCGGGGCTGAGGATGTAGTGCTCACACAATGTCCATGCTCTCCTCTTGCACAGGATGAGAATGTTTACAAAGTAAGAATCTTGCTTCCCTGCTGAGTCACTTAATTAAAACTTAAGTTGACACAGTGTATCAAGCAGTACACTGCTATTTTCCCAAAGAAAGTCATTAAAACCTTCTACAAGCAGCAAGATGGAGCATCCTTATCTCTGAAGGGCTGGTGGGGGGGGGGACCTGTGATGTTATTATTGCTGCACTCCTTGAAAATCAAAGGCATTGTCTCTCTTTCTGGTCATCATCATTTACTTTGTCATTGTCTTATAATTAAATAAGTAAGCAATGAAACTGAAATAATACCACAGTAACTTGAGTTTATGACCATAATTCTTTGCCTAATTGTCCTACTCCATGACATGACTATGGTCTGCATCCAACCAAAGGGTAATAATATCATTTCATGTTTCTTGGTTAAGCATGTTGGCTACATAACTGTAAGCAAAGTTGAGCCCCCCTCCAAAAGTCACATGTTTAGTTACTTTATAAAACCACAATGACTTCATGACAGTTGAATAAACAGATTATTTGTCATGTGCTGCACTGGCTCTTGTACCTCAGAATCCCTCAGTTTCCACTTAAAATTTCGAAGAGGCCTCTTTGTCTCTGTCACACATGAAACTGCTCTTAAATTATTTCGGAAAGAAAACCCCACTATTTCAGAACGATGATCATTCTCTGTACAAGATCTTTTGAAGAAGAAAATTTTGACTTTTGTGACAGTGAATTCTCTATAGAATCAAACACACACACACACACACATACACATACACACACACACACACACACACAGAGAGAGAGAGAGAGAGAGAGAGAGAGAGAGAGAGAGAGAGAGATTGCTTGACCTAACTTTCGTTGGAAACCTGAAACTTTTTCTACACTAGCCAGTCTCTTCTCTTGAAATCTGGTTTTAGCAAGGATCGAAGTCAGCTTGTCATTCCCACCCTTGCTATCTGATCACCCTCATTTCTCACTGGCATCGCCTCTTCCTCCCTCATCCACAGGTGCTGTCTGCTCACTTGGTCTCTCCTCAGGTAGAGGCTCCTTAAGCGCTCCTAGTCAGAACGCCTCTCAGCCTTGGTGCTGCCGCTGAGTATCCCACTCACTGACTCCAACCCTGTTGCTTGGCTGTCATTTCCTCCTTCCCAAGTTGTGTTGGAGTTGATTCCCATCTTTCCTCCTCCTCTCCCCATTCAGGATACCAGCCCTGTCACCTTGGTCCCAGTACCCCGTACCAGGCTCCCTGGTCAACGTCTGCTGTCTTGTGTTTTAACAAGTGTCATTGGAAACTTTTCTCCTGAACACTACTGAGACTCCCAGGAGCTGAACAATGGCTCCAGTCATCTAAAGACACCTGAGGTCAGGGAATTCTGAGTTTTGGCTTTGTGTGGTGTACAAGGCACAGCAGGAAGGGAAGAACCTCAGGAAATGCGGCGCAGCTCTCCCTGTGGCTCTGAGCTTCTGTTCACCTCTCAGACAAATAAAGCAACAGGCTGAGCTGGCAGAGAGGCAGCTCTTCCCTGTCACTTCCGGCTTCCGCTCAGCGCCACAGCTGGAGGCACCAGGAGGAGGCTGTGTTGCCATGGTCAGCAAAGGGGCACTGGAAGGTGGCTGCATGCCTGTGCTTCTCTCTGGCTGCTGGGGAGCTTTGGGAAATGAACACTGCATTTTAATAAAGGGCATATTATTTTAACTCTATAGGGACTTGAGCATTAACCATCTTTTGTATATTTGTGAATCAACACCAACAAAACCATGACTTTCCTCTGGGTGAAATGGTCTCCTTGTTTTTATGGAGCAGTACCTCAGTGAGAAGATCTTGAATTGCTGCCGCTTTCCTTGCCAAAAGAAAATAAAACTGTCCTCTATAACTCTTCCCCTGTGGTAACCAGTGCTACTTGAGGCTATCGGAATGCCAGCAGATGAGTTCTTTTCTTATTAAAGTACAATGCAGCACAGATACTCTCTTCTGTCACAGAAAGCCATTAGCTGGGTGAGTTTGCTTGCTGTGTCTAAAGGTTGAACAATTAAGATGTGTTGGGTGCATGAGCCAACTTCCCAGGGTGAGTGTGACCATCAGGCACCGCAAACTTGTACCGATAGTAAAAAGTTGGAGGTCGCAGGACAAGATGTGTTGGTGAATTCTATGTGTTGTGAATGCTATGGTATTTTTTCCTCATAAATTTATTTATGTTTGAATTAATGGATATAAAATCATTGCCATGACTTGGATATAATTTTAGTGTGTACCATCCAAGAGTTTATGTGTTGAAATATAGTCCAGTGAGGTATTATATTAAAAATCTAACATCTTTTTTTATCTCAGTAAACTTTGTTTTAATGAATCTCAAAATTCTGTGCTATGGTATTCATGGGTGTCTTAGTGAATTTTTTTTTTTTTTTTCTTGATGCTGAGACAAAATCCCTGACACTCCAATTTAAGGGAGGGAGGTTTGTGAAGTCACAGTTTGTGGAGGTTTCAGTCCATAGTCAGGGGGTTCCAAGGCAGCGTGGCACATGGCACAGGGGCCTCAGTTCATGGTGGAGGAAGATGGTGAGAGTAGCCAAGCCTCTTCCAGTCTCTCTCATCTTATGCGGGCTGCTGGCATTAGGATGGTACCGAGCCAATCTGTGGAGTGATCCAGCAAGCACCCAATCTTACCGTCCATACTTTTAGTCCCAGCATTGCCCTATGACTTGGTCACAAACCCTTGATTCAGCCACCTCTGATAAAGCCCTAGGACCACATGAGGCTTTGGGGAGGCATCCAAATACAAATCATAAAGATGGGAATGGCAGCTAGGTTATCTTTCTGATGGATATTTATTCTTTAGGAGAGCTAACATGTTTGGACATTTTGAGGCCCTTCTATGTGGGATCATTTTATTAACATAAGCACCAAGTTAGCAACGAGAAAAAGTGCTGCCAGTAGTGCCTGCTCTGGCCCCGTGCTTAGTTCATTTTCCCTCTTCTCCCCTCCAAGGAGGAGGAACTGCCAATCCCCAAATCAGCCTCTTGAAAATTGGGCAGAATGGCTGCCTGCTGACAGGCAGACTGATTGCTTGCTCTCCCTTCCTCGTTCATGTGGATTAAGCCAAGGAGGAGGACAGTCCCTGTCACATGTCCCTTTCCAAAACCCCAAGTCAAGCCAAAGCCTAACACTATGATAAATACCAACATGTTAAACTTTAAATTGAGATTGTCGATAAGAATTCTGGCTAGCTTTTTTTTTTTTTAATAGGAGTCAAATGTTCTTAGAAAACGGGCCTTCTTCCTGTCTTTAGCTGATGAGATCGACTTTTTTTTTTTTTTTTTTAAACACCAGGGACCCCTGTGGCATAACTGGGCAATCATGGTCTCTCTTCCTTGTCATAGGACTGGTGCACACGTATGTGTATGCAAGCCAACCAGAGCTAGAATACAGGAGAAGTTCTCTGGGGCTCTGATAAAAACTAACTTGTAATTTTCCTTCTACTGAATGTCAAAGTGTAAAGACCTGAGTATAGAGCCTTGCAGCTTCTTTGTCTACAAGAAGCTTAACTGAGGTGCCGAAACTCAGCTACAGGGGAAAGCCCAGCTCATCATCATCTGGACATGACCAAAACTCTGCAGCAAACTACAGTGATAGGGAATGCCATCAATGAAGGGGAACCTTCCTTTATGTGTCCCACACACATCCTACTTTTCTTCAGTGTAAATTAAGCTCAGATTCTGTCACTTGTATTCAGGACTTGGGGATTAGACCTTTGGGAAGTTGTGATGGGTTAGTTGGGTATGATTGGCTCCAGGATCAACTAATTACAATGCAATGCTTTGTTTCCTCTTTGGCCACTCTTTCTAGTACTTATCTCTCTGGGGTGCCTCATGCTGGGGCTGGATGGGAGAGCCAAGTGAGCAGAGGGTCTAATCAACGTTCGTGGCAGTAGAGCTATATAGGAACCTCAAGAATGTGTGTCTCATCCCAACGCTATGATACAGTGTTGTTGTTTACTTATTTTTAAAATTTTAATGAAAAACATAGTTTATAACATGAAAGTGCTTTCTTTTGTTTTTGTGCGGTGCCAGTTCATGTAATGACTTCTAATGTGCCTGAATAAAAGTGGTTTGAATTCTACTTCTTTTTCTTATTCCTTTCAGACCTCATGTAATTCTAGGCCACTGAATAGAATTAATGTTACAGTGAGCCTCAAAACTCCACTTCCACAAATCACTTAATACCAGATGATATGTGCAATGGTGCCAGAGGTATGTGTCATCCTATGGTGACTCAGAGTGTACCCTAGTACAGTAAGAGCTTCAACCTGTGGGGAAGGAGCTTGTTTAGTTTTGCTCGTGTCACTCGACTGTGAACTCTCTTCCCACTTGACGGCCTTGCCTTTCTTTGGCTTGAAATATACTAAGTGGACCAGAGTGGGTTTGGGAAGAGATACCACAGTCATGGCCTTGTCTCTGACTGAGAGTTGTCCTTTTCTCATTTTTAGTGTGGCTATTCAGCAGGCATGCATAGCTTATTCTTTTTGTTCAAACCAAGTGGACATCAGAGGCCCTGCTTTTCTTTCTTTTTTTCCTCCTGTTTGTACATCTTTAGGCCAAAATCCATCCACCAACAATTGTATCTGAATTCTGCTCTAGCACATCAGCATCCTCTTTATAAATTACAGCAGCAGAAACAAGACAACAAAGTGTAGAAGTCACATACAGATCCCGAGATTTGCCGAGAGCCAGGGCTCAATGTGTTTGGATGGAGGGGAACCGGATGATAGGTGACCTTTGGAGGAAGTGCGGCTCCTGCTCTCAGCAGATTCCTGGGGTCCTGCTCCACAGCAGCTGATGCAGAAGAGGAGAGCAACAGCTGTGAGTTAAGGCAACGAGCTGTAGGATATCCTGTTGCCCTTGAGGGTCACAGCCTTAGGCCCGGATCAGCTGCTCCTTACTGGTGGGTTTCAGGAAGATTTATATTTTGGGCTAACCACTGTGGCGATAGGCGAGAAGATGAAACAGAATGAGCGCGCAAGGTGCTGGAGGAGGCTGTAACTGTGGATGTAGCTCTCAGCTGAGAAAGAGCAGCGAGGGGTGAGGAGGAACAAAGGTGGCTTGGCAGGCAGTGAGGGAGGTGACCTAGCAACAGGTTCTTTGGCCTTCAAGACACTGAAGTCGAGTACTGCGATGAGAGCAGCTCGGTATTTATGCATGTCGTATTTGTGCCAAGTGTTCTGCCCAGGGGATGGAGGAGTCGGCTCCTTCTATAAACTCAGAGCTTTGGGAGCATACAGGATACAGCAGACAATTGCTGGAGCTCTGTGTTTTGCACACTCACCTCCCACCTCTTCGGTTCCCACTGACTGTGGATAGAGAGCAGAGTCTCCTGTGGCAGAGGCTTGGGATCAGAAAGTTGATGCTTCTGGTCAGACTCAGACCTGGAGTCATCGATGCAGAGACTTTGAGCAATTAGAACTTAGCTGCGATGAGAGTGGAGGGTCAATAAATGCCCTAGCTACCAAATTTGAACTGGTTATTATAAATACAGGCCCAAGTGGGCATGTGACCATACCAGAAACAAGACTTATTAGGATAGAAAAGAACAAAAACCATGCTGTCAGTGCTAGGGGAAATTTTCATGGCCCGATTTATTCTCAAAAAAACATGAGAGAATGCCTACGAAGAAAGAGAATGATTGCGTTTACTCTGATAGCTCAACTTGTTGAGGCTTTGTGAATTAATAAGATGTTAAAGATTTAGATTTTTATGTAAGGATTTTTTGATTTATTTGTTTCAAACTTTTATTATCTGAACAGTGACAATTTACACAGAAGCTTCTACTTGTTGGAATAACTTGATAACAATTAATAGGCAAGTGTATTTTTCATTTTAGTGACAAATGAAAATCATGGGACACAACATACCTTGGTTTGTGAGCACAGTTCTTTCTGGAAACATGCTTGTAATCCAAAACCCTTGTCTATCAAATAAATTTCCTCATAAGGAATAATAGAAACTCAGAGGGTTCATTCCACAGCCCAAAAATATTCACATAAAAATGATAACAACATGTAATATAGTACAAAACGATAAAAACTAGGAGAATAAACAAATTAATCTGCACTTCCCTTTGCAAACCTTCACGGGTGCAGTGGGGAAGACAGCAGGATTATTGTGTAGGACCACTTCCACTGTCTCTAATGGAGCTACCAGCTCTCTATTGGCTCAATGAAATCTTTTTCTTTCCCATAATTTACAAGGAGCCTGTCCAACGCCACTTGCTTTTGCCTCCTTTTGAGGATTTCTAGAAATGCGACATTGCACTGTTGGTCATGAGATTCATCACTCATTCCATACAGCATTATTCAGGTGGTGCTTTTCTACAAAATTTTGTAGTTCCCCACCTTTTACATGTCTCCCTAACCTCATTTGAAGTCCGTAATTCCTCCTGTCTTTTTTTCTCCTCCTCTGCAGATGAGATCTCTTCTATAACTCTTGCTGTTGAGAAAGAAAAAGACAGAGAGAGAGAGAGAGAGAGAGAGAGAGAGAGACAGAGACAGAGACAGAGACAGAGAAAGAGAGACAGAGACAGAGAGAGAGACAGAGAGAGAGAGGAGGGGAGAGGGGAGAGAAAAAGGAGAGAGAGGGAGTGGAAGAGGGAGAAGAGAAGGAGGAAGAAGAGAGGTGGAGAGGCTCACTCATGATCAGGTAACTTCTGGCATCATATACTATTGTAAGACATCACTCATTTATCAAATTAAAATTATTAGAGAAGCTTCTTCCCTTTAACAATGATTATATATTATTTTTAATGTTTTAAATATTTTTATTCTCTTTTAAACAATGAAAGAATCCTGAAAAAATATTAGGAATGTTTGTTCATCTTGCAGAACATATTACTGGCAATCCAGGGTCTCACTGTATATTAAAATGATAAAAGGTTTTGTGAGTTCCGGGAAAAGTGAACAATGTGTTCGTTATATTGATGGGAAAGTGGTTCTAAATTAGCATATGAACATAAGAAAAAAGACAATGTATTAAAGAGTGGTGTTTAGAATATGACAGATGAAAAGTTGGCCCCTAACAAATAGAACAGTGGATTGGCAGTTATCTTTGCTATTATGTTTGTACTTGACATAATCTTAATTAGTGAGAATTTACGATGTCTTAACTTGGTTTGCTGCCTAATGGTTTTAAAATGGATTTCCTACACATTTCTGGGTTCCCTATATTTTTCTTTGCAAGAAAAATAACGATGATTTCCCCTAATCAGAGAAGATCATGCCATACAATGAAGACAAGCCTCAATTTGGGAATTTTGGGACTCAGTACTGGACCTGCTACTTCTTACAGTCACCTCTGAAATTTTGTATTAGCATTTCAGGATGAGAGTCGGTAAATTCTTATTTTCCTTAGAATATTATTGCAGAGATTTGATTAAGCACTAGATATAAAAAAGTCCCACATTCTCGCTCTCCCTTATACACTTTGCTTAGTATTACAGTGCATTTTATATCTCATATATGTTTTTAGTTTCATTGCCTTTCTGAGATATGAAATAAACTCCACTAACACAGGAACTTGTCACATTTTGTTTAGTGCTTAAGTAAAAAAGTACAAAGAATGCCTTGAATAAAAGTTGACTAAAAAAAGGAATGAAGATATTGCTTTTTTTTTGAACAATGAAAACCTTTCTTAGGCGTCTTATTTCTAAATGGGGATTGGGCCCAAAGTCTTTTTTTTTTGGTCGTTTTGAGACAGGGTCTCGCTATGCAGTTCAGGCTGGCCTTGAACTCACTTTTGTAGCCCAGGCTGATCTCGAACTCGCACCAATCCTCCTGCCTCAGCCTCCCGCGTGCTGCGATTACAGGTGGGCTCCACTACACCTGGATGGGCCCAAGGTCTTGAATTTTAGAACGTCTTTTTATATTGGATTAATGTCCACCGTTGTCTCAGTGGACCACTGTTATCCTGCATTATCTCCTCATAACGTCAATTGCATCCTCTTGAAATTTTAAAGCAAATTATAAAAAATCCTGCTGTTTCTTATTTGTATCTCAAAATGACACATTTTTAGGTAGTGTATACTCATTGACATTGACACCTCATAGATGAGTTCATCCTTTATCAACAAAGAACTCTATAGGAATTTTGGGTTGAATGGGAAAGAGCTTAACTTTATTTTGTTGATTATGTCATCAATGTTTTTCATAAATAGCATTTCATAAATTACATTGTATTAATCAGTGTCTCATTCCTATACTAAAGTGAACATACTTTTGCAATAACAATGTAAAGATTTCTCCTTGTCCTATGGCCATTCATTTATCCAGTTATTTTAAGTGAAGAAAAGATCCTTCCCACAAAGCCAACAATAGTATATACATCTGAGTAGCTTGTTGAGTTCCTTCTGCTTGTGTGCGTCAGAATTTACTTTCATAAAGTGCTTTACTTACATAAGAACAAAGACTATTTTTAGGACTGTCAATCATCACGTTGTTATTGTCATCACAACCAAAGCCAATCATTAGCACTAATCTACTTTGTCAAAGAAAAAAAAAATTCAGTTTTTCAAAAACTAAGCTTCATTTAAAATTGGTATTTTGACTGATTTATAAAAACATAAAATTAGCACACATTAATGAGGTACATGTAATATTTAAAATGCATTTATACACTGCGTAATGTTTCTATTGACTTAAACAACTTCGCGATAAAGTTTGTAAAATGCTTCCTTCCAGGTTTTAGAAATGGCCATTACATTAGTGTAAGCTATAATCCCTCTGTGTTATAAGAACACTGTGAACCATTGTTTGATCTTCTCTAATCCCCCAGTTTTGGGTTCTGAGTATAAATGGTGTCCTAGGACAGTCGTCATTCTTTTTTTTTTTATTATTATTATTATTTTTTTTTATTTTTTTCTTGTTTCAGAACTTTTGTTTGTCCGCTCATTCATTTTCATGGCTGGCCCAGCCCGCCCCGAGGGCAGGGCTGGCACAGCATGTGGCGCCGGGGGTCGAACTGCGGTCCTTGCAGTCACCCAAGCTCTCCCAAGCAGGCGCTTTAGAGCACTGAGCCATCCTGCCAGGCCCCGGACAGTCGTCATTCTATGCCTGACTTATTTCACTACACACAGCACTCTTGACGTCCATCTGTGCTGCTACAGATGACAAAGCTGCCTTCTTTTGATAGCCCCATCGGCCTCTCCATATAGGTTTGTTTTTATGTCAATTCTGTGCTGTTTCTGATGACAAGCTTTGTAGAATGCTTTGCAGTCAGGTAATGTAATGTCTACTGCTTTGTTCTGTATGCTCAGGGTGGTTTTTCTTTTGTAGTTGCATATAAATTTCTATATTTTATAATTGGTTTTCTTCTGAGTTCTGTGAAAAACAGCATCAGAATTTTGATAGAAATTCCCCTGAGTCTGTGGAGAGCATTGCATCATTTGGGTATTTAAATGGTATTCATTTTTCTAATTCATGTACATAAGAAGTCTTCACACTTTTTTGTGTCCTCTTAAATTTCTTTCATTTTGTCTTACATCTTTTTTTAAATTTTTTTTATTGTTTAAATTTAACACGGGTTATATTACATATTTTCATCATCAGATCAGTTTAGATTAATACATATAGGTATATAAGATTGATCAAACAATTAAACATTAACCCTTCTAAATCAACATTATTATTATTTTTTTTCTTGTCTTACATCTTAATTACAGAGATGTGACACCCTTCAGTTAAATGTGTTCCTAGGTATTTTACTTTTATATAGTTTTTATATGTGGCATTGATTTCTTTTCAGAATACTTCTCTGTTGACATATAGCAATGCTGTTGACTTTTGTATATTCATTTTGCATGCACTGCAACTTTGCTGAATTTATTAGTTCTAACACTTTCATGGTGGAGTTTCTTTTTTTTTGTCTTTTTGAGACAGGGTCTTGCTATGCAGTAGAGGCTGGTCCTGAGCTCACTTTTGTAGCCCAGGCTGGTCTCGAACTCGCATCAATCCTCCTGCCTCAGTCTCCCGAGTGCTGGGATTACA
>PVJA010006000.1:0-75849 GCA_004027025.1 Myocastor coypus
TTTTTTTTTTTTTTTTTTTTTTTTTTTTTGCCTCATTCACCTATGTGTGAGGGTAGGGTATTTCAGTTCCTCACCATGAGTTTAGTGAACTTTATCTGAATTGTTTAGTTCAGTAACATTTGTTTTATAAAATTGAGTATAACAACATTTGACACATAAACATTTATCATGACCATTAATTTCTGTGAATTTTCCCTTTACAAATAGGGAGTGCTCTCACTTGTTTCTGCTGATCAGCTGTGGCTTGAATTCTACTTCTAATCCAGAGCAGCTCCTGGTGTTGGCTTTCTGGCTCCTGTTGCATCAGTAACCATCCTTTAATTTTCATTGAATTTCTTTTTTCTACTTTTGTGGGTGACATATAGATCTTACAGTCAAGATACATTAAACTGTGCTTTTAGATCTCATCTGCTGGAGAGTTAAAACTATGTACTTGGAGAATATTAGTGAAAGCTCTTAATGAATCCTGTCATTCCAGTCCATTTCTAGTACCGAGTTTTACACATTTTTATTGCTTTGCTCTAGTCTCGGTTAGATAGATTCTTTCTTTGGGGCTTTGGTGACATTGACAACGTTGTGTTTAGCTAGACTTCTCTTGTGTATTTTTAGCAATGTTGCTTTGGCGGTAATGAATTTTTTTCCCACTTTTTCTTTTCTTTTTGTTACAGAAAGTCTCTATTTTTATATCAATTGGAAGATATTTTTTTCAGAACAGATTCGTCTGAATTGAAAGTTGTTTTCCTTTAGGCATTGAAAACTCGATTATCTACAGGCCTTTAAAGTTTGTATGGAGAAATCTGCTCTAATTTTGACACTGTAGTCTTTTTTAAGTTGCTCAAAGTTTGTTTTTTTTTTTTTTTTTTTTTTACCCCCTACGGATTTCCATATTCTTTTTTATGTGCTGTATTTCTAAGATTTTTATCAGTGATGCACAATGATAATGCATTGTTTTTACAGTCATGAGTTTTGGAATTCAATTTGAACATTTTATGTGGAAGTTGATTTTTTTTCAAAGACATGGGAAATTTTCTTCTATGATTTCAGTGAATAAATTTCTTATAGTTTTTGGGCAACTTTTCGATTTTCTCTTAACTAGTGTGTGCTTAGGTTGTGTTTTCCACATTATCCAAAAGCTGTTGGAAGCACACCTTTTTCCATTGTATGCTGTTTCCTTCAGGTTATCAGCGGGAATGTGGTCTACTACGTTAGGCTCATCTTCCAGTGGCTTCTTCAGAGTGGTCATTTTTTATGCACATGCCTTCTCTTCTCTTCTCTTCTCTTCTCTTCTCTTCTCTTCTTTTTCTTCTCTTCTCTTCTCTTCTTTCTCCTTTCCTCTCCTCTTTCCTCTCTTCTTTCATTCTTTCCTTTCTTCCTTCCTTCCTTTTCTCATTTAGACACATTGTTTCCTTCACTATGCAATTCAAGCTGACCTTGAACTCACTTTGTAGCTGAGTTAAAGGCTGGCCTTTAATTCATAATGTACTACCTCAGCCTCTGAGATTTGGAATTACAGGCATGTGGCACCATGCCTGGCTTCTTGTACATATATCCATGGACCATTTATATCTTGAATTTCTACTTAATTACTTCTCATGATCTCTAATTCTTTGCTAGAGATCATTGATATCTTGCATCATCTTATTTAATTCAACTAGTTTTATGTTTGTGTCTCCTTTAAGCTTATTGAATATTTTTTCATTCCATCCTTTTTAATTTTTCCCATCCCTGTTTAGCTTACTGAACATCTCATAGATTTATTAGTTTCTTCTTTGACCGATTCAAAAATGGTAGCCCTCTGTGCGTTGAGTTCTGTGCTTGTGACGCCTTCTGTTTCAGTGCCTGCAAGTTAGTTTTTCAGGTGCTACAAGGGGTTTTGGAAACACCTTGCTTGCTGCCCTTTTCTTCAGTGTTCTATTGTTTTTGTCCTGAGAGTTAGGATCAGTTAAGGTAGAGAAACTCTGTTGCTACTGTGGAGACTTTTTTTTTTTTTTTTTTTTTTTTTTTTTTTTTTTTTTTTTTTTTTTTTTTTTTTTTTTTTTCCTGTCTTTTTGAGACAGGGTCTTGCTATGCAGCTCAGGCTGGCCTTGAACTCATTTTTGTAGCCCAGGCTGGTCTCAAACTCGCACCAATCCTCCTGTCTCAGCCTCCCAAGTGCTGGAATTACAGGCATGAGCCACCACACCTAGCTAAATGTGGAGATTTATGTATTAGTGTACATTTTCCTCATGATGGTCATGCTTGGTCCATGTACCTTTTCAGTTTCCTTGGTATAGGAGGGTCAGTCCTGGAGAGGACCGCGTCACAAGAAGATCACTGCTACTGTCCATATCAACATCTACACGGGCACCATATATCAATCATGCTTTGACAATTTCACTCTCTTTTCAACAAACTCAAGAAGCTATGATGACTACAGATGAAAAGTAGGCTGGAAGGTAAAGGATGAGAAAAAGAAAAAAGAAGAAGACAGAGAATTGTTTAGAAAGGGGGAAAGAAAAAAATAACCACAAATGGAAAAAAGAATAGGACTTTGTTGACACTTTTTATACTGGGAGTGGAAGCTTACTGGTGGAAAGTTTTGCAAGGTTATTTGCAAAGGCAAGAAAAAGGAAGGAAGCAAATGTAACAGGAGGTTGGAGAAAGCTATGCAATTGCACCAGGTACTGTGCTGCTACCAGGCTTTTGGCGAGCATTCTCACAGGCCCAGAAAGACACTACTACACCTAATACACTAATGTATTCCTATGCTCCTTTTCACAGAATCACCTCCCGAAAATACCAGATGGAAGGGAAAAAGAAAAGAAAGCAAAAGGAGAGACAATGAAAACAACAACATAAAAGAAACAAAAAATAACTGCACAATGCAAAAACATGAAAAAATAAAAGTCTTAGCGGCACTTGTACTGAAGCCAGAGTCCCGCTAGCGTGCTCTACCTGCCCTCACAAGAGACTGAGAGCTGACTCGCGGTGTTTAGGCGAGGCTGGGCTCCATTTCTCTGTGGTCAAGTCCAGGAGGCTGGGTGCATCCGCTGCTGTCCGAGCTGCTTGCCTGAGGAAGAGGTTGAGTCCCGTAATGAACGGTGCTGGCTCCGCTACAGGCCATGCTCTGCTCCACTCGGCTTTGCTGGCATGTGCACAGCTAGTCAGAGGTTTCCTTGCCACTGTCTCATAACTGAGCACCTTCTGTGTGTGGAGTGCGGGCAGCGCAGTGTGGATGGTCTGCTGTCCAGGCTCCGCTGAGCTCCTACAGGGCCTTCCTGACCTCCCTTCTCCCACAGTTACCTCTGCAGTGCTGGTCCTGCTCTGGCTACATCGCTCCGGATGAGCACACCATGCAGCCCCCTCTGGCCACTCTCTCTGCATCTCCTCCCACGCCAGACTCGGTCCGCACCTCAGAGGCCGCCCCGTCCTTCTAGCAAGCCCAGTAGTAGCCAGAGCTCACGCACTCGGCAGCGTTTGGCTGAGGCTGAGTGGGGTCCTGGGTGGGCACCAAGTTCCCACGCACCTGAAGAGCAGGCAGCTGGCAGGACACCCCGGGGATCCAGAGCTCACGCATGCTGAGGGGGCCGGCAGGGCGCGCCTGCCTGCCTTGGCTCTGCTTCAGTGCCGTCTGTCCTTCCACGGATAACCGTGGGCACAACCGCTGCCCGCCCTGCAGCTCCCGGAAGCGTGGCTTTCTTCTCTGTTTTGGGCCTTGACTCTGCTCCACGCCCTCCTGTCTCCCTGTCTCAGCTGCCCTCCAGCCCTACCCCCATCACTGCTCTCTGAGCGCCCTTCAGGCCTGCAGGCTCCCTAGTGCTCTGACCAGTGAGCATCTCCCGCGGCAACCTTTCTCTCCCAGTGCCTGGAATGAGGACAGGTGAGCCCTGGCGGGGTTTGCTGGGGTGGATGGTGGGTACCATGGCCAGAAGATGAGATGTCCACCCTCATGGTGGATCCTCTCCCAAGATGCTGGGTTCACAAGCACTGCTGGGCTTCACACGTGGCTTGGCTGCGCTTGCTGAGCACCTTGGATCCCGCGCTCCTCAGGTGGTCTTCCTGCATCTTTGGGGATTGAACTCAGGCCCTTGCGACTGCCAGGCACTCCCTTATTCTACTGAGCTATCTCCCCAGCCCCTTTCTTTCCCCATGTTTACCGCACCTCACAATGCACCCATCTTCAAACACTAGCACTTCTCAGTGTTACCTCATAAGCATTTTGTGGGCGTTGCTGCCTGTACTGGCCCCTGGTGAAATAGCGTGAAACTTCTAATTACTCCTGCATTTTATGCCCACGCCTAAAAAAGTTACTTCTCAAAGATGCAAAAATCTAAAAGACTGTGCATCGCTGTTAGGAATTATTAAAATAGAACCCAGTTTTTCAGTTATAAAACATGTAAGGTTAAAAAAAATCTGGCTGTTTTCAATTTTCTGGTTCTCAAGTAGTTTTTAAGTACATCAGGAAGACATTCAGCTTTTATAGTTCTAGAGATTGCTTTCAAAGATTCATTAAAGCTCACCATTTAAATGTCTATTTTTAGGTCCTTTAAGAATGTAGATTAGAGATATTTAGGCATGACTCACTTTCATTATTCACACTAAAAATGATTTTAAAATATTTTAAGATGATCTTTTTCTCTCTATGGAAAAATTTCCTTTCCCTCATTGTTAGAAAGAATCACCTGTGAAAGCAGAAATTAAGCTTTTAATTACAATTCATCTTGCAAAGTAAGTCATAGAAAAGCTACATATTGTGGCACTCAGTTTCTTTGAGGGTCTTCAAAAGCAAATGATAGGATGTGACACAGACCAGAGACTAGCAGGGATCAGGACCCTGGAAAAATATTACACTGTACATGGACACAGGGTTGCTTTGCATGACCCTGTAGTTGTCA
Source organism: Myocastor coypus (assembly GCA_004027025.1). Classification (NCBI taxonomy): domain Eukaryota; kingdom Metazoa; phylum Chordata; class Mammalia; order Rodentia; family Myocastoridae; genus Myocastor; species Myocastor coypus. Next base: position 4,875 of record PVJA010006000.1, read on the forward strand.
GTACGTAAGCCTGCATTTCTCAGAACCAAATTTCTCAGAATTTCCTAACTGTACATTAATTGAAAGACAAACCTAGCCCATCCAGACCTCCATGACAGAAGGCTCTAAGGCCTACATGTCACCAATAAAGCTGACACTCTCAAGGAGAGGTGGACAGTGGGCGAACTTGGCTGTTTGGATGACCCCATAAAGATAAAAGCAGTAAGGAGCTGTGTGTAAGCATTATGCTTGGCGAGGTATGTTCAGAGCCACTGTACCAGCTCTAAGACTATTCTGCAGGAGTACTGAGGGTCAGTAAATAGGGGAATAAATGTAGATAACAGGAGCTAAGTGTCTTACGGCAAAGGAAAGTTGTAGGTCAACGGAGAAGTGTTAAAAAACCAGGTGTAATTGTTAGGTCAGAAGTAAATGTGTAAACTCATGTTTAAGTATCATACTCATACATGATATATTAGTAATATATACATTTCCTAGATCTGTAACTGTAGCACACAGAAGCAACGGCACTTCAGGAGTTATGAGCGCATTGAATGACCAATTTTACTGTGCAACAAACCCTCTCAATCCTGGGAGACAGCTCTGCCTAGAGAAGTAGCTGGTTCTACGTGTGGGGCGAGCAACTGCTGCGATGACATGGGGTGGGGGGTACTCATCCAAAAGATGACAAAGAGTGCCCTGGAGAGTGCTCTGCTAGCTAAGGGGAAACCATTTGAGAAATGAAATAGATAATGCTATTGTTGAATTATAACTCAGGAAACAAAATTATATCTGCGCTCAACATGGTTATAAATAAATGGTGAACAACTAAGCAACTAGGGGGAGGAAGGGCAGGCTTCAGACACTGGACGCAGAATCTGTGAAAAAAGTGGGACCAGTTACAAGATCACAGCGGAGAAGCGTCGGCTAGAGCGACACCTGAATGCTAAAACCACTAGGCGAAGCTTCGAGGAGAACAGGAGCATTTGCCTGCCACCAAAAGAGCCTTCAAAGATATTATTAATTTACGTGGTGGTCTTGATACTTCCTTGTAAATCATTTGATACTCTTATTCACTCTTACTTGAGTGAAGGCTAGACCAATTAGCTTTCTTCTAGTAAACAAACTTAAGTAGATTGAAAACGGAACTTGGCAATAGAGAACTGTAGCAGGCACTACCTTAACCAAGCAGAGTTAGCTCCCTAACAGGCAGTCATGATGTAACCACCACTCGGGTACAACTTGAGAAAAAGCAGAACTTCACCAGAACCTGTACCCTAAGTCCATCCTCAAAACCTACTCAGCAAGCCCAGATGGGGGTGGGGGGTCTTGGTGGGGGTGGACAGACACTTTTCGAAGGTCCCAAAGAACAAAGGAAGGCTAGGAATTGGTCACAGATAAAAGAGTGAGAGAAATAAGAGGACAGAAACATTGTTACATTCCACAGTGGACAGACTCAGCGGTGAGAAAAGCTTATGCAATCAGAATAAAGTTTAGAGTGAACAGTGCTGTGTTTTAATAAATTCCCCATGCTGTGGAAGATAGTGCTGTGGTCTCAACCGTGCGTGTCACCCCCACCCCGGCCCCAATCTGTTTGTTAAAGGCAGCATCCATGGCTAGCAGCCCTCCTGGAAGGTGTGGGAACCTGTGAGGTAGCACCTGGTAGAAGGAGGGAGAGGCTGCTTGTGCTCTCTCCCGCCATTCTCCACATCACGTGGGTTCCATGGGCTGACGCCGCTGAAACAAGCTGTAAGCTGGAGTAGCCCTTTATTCCTTCTGATAGGATTGGGGCATTTTGTCACAGTTACAGACTAACACAAATTATTGTATTAGGGGAAGTCAAGCGGAATGGGTAGGGGAAATTTATGTTCTGTTTTCTATAGTACTTTTAGAACTAAGTTTTTTTCTTTATTTGGAGAAAACTTTATTAGTTTCTGTAATCGCACCCACATAGAAAAGACCTTACATACTTAATACAGTGTGTTACCTCTGTACAAATGAAAAAAATAGTTTCATGTTTCTAAACCAATAGGACTGTTAATTTCTGTTCAGTGCTAGCGCTTTAGACCACTGAGCCATCTTGTAGGCTCCCTTTTTACTTTTTTTTTTTTTAAACAAAGTTAACAGCACAGTTAAAGTTTCCAAAAACTAGACAGACAGACAGATAGATAGACAGACAGACAGACAGACAGACAGACAGACAGATAGACAGATAGATAGATAGAGATATGTAGATATATTAGCTTCATGTTCTGTACCAGTGGCAGCAATGGCTTAATCGTGGCCGATGAAAGCAAGGCATGAGTCATTATCATCCTTGAGTTGAAATCATACTGCAAACCTAATTTATTTTTAATAAGATGTCTTACATTTTGCATCACTTCATAATATTGTCATGCATATTGTTAAGGTATCCAATAAAGGACCATTATTACTTTTTAGCATTATTATTATTTGACAGTCATATCTACAAAAAAGGGCAAGGAGTTTTCAATGCGATCACAGAGAATTTTAATGACTTTTTGATAGTAAACTGACATTTTTGCAAATGAGTAAAAGATGCAAAGAGAGACTTCAAAATAATTCCCACAACACAATCCAGATGTATGTGTCATTATCAAATAGAAAATTCTATTTCCTTCCAGTATTTCTTAATACATTTTAATACATAATGTATTATCAAGATTTTTAAAATCAAATTCAGCATCAAGCGATCTTCTCTTGAGGGAGACAGCAATACCAATTACAGCAGTATGTATCTAGGATCTAACACTTCCTGTGAACTTTTTATTATTTCACTTAATCATTGCAAAGGTATCGTGTTGGAAGTGCTTTCATTATGAGCCCCCTTTGAGGCAGAGTGGATGATGCAGTCTGAATGTTTTTCCCCCAGACGCTCCTGTGCAGGGGCTTCCTTCTTAGTGCGGAGGCGTTGGCAGGCGCACCTTCTCCAGGTGCGTAGTTAAAAGGGATCCAAGCTCTCTGCGCGGAAGGCGCACTTGCTCCTGGAGGCCGGGGCTGGTCTCCGTAACATCGGGTTGGCAGAGAGCAAGCTCGGCTTTCTCCTCCTATTCCCCTTCTCCTCTCCCTGTGGCTTTACCCTTCTCCAGAGTTCCACCCATGGTCGTGATGTGGCCAGGGAGCTCTGGCTGCCAGAGCTGCGAGCAAGCAAAGCTCCTCTTCTTGCCAGCAACACAAACGCACGGAGAGCAAGTAATGGAAGAGAGAAGGCCTAGTGAGGGGCTGTCAATACCAGTCGGAGGTGGATGCGGGCACCTTAGTTTCCCAGGTGCTGCACGGTTGCCCCAGGGTATTCAGCCTTTCTCAATTGTTCCAGGTGCCATAAATCTGCACATTTAAATTTAAGGGTTTTTTTGGTTTTATTTTGGAACGGGGATTGAACTCAGGCCCCTGCGTTTGCCAGGCAAGTGCTTATTCTACACAGCTATCTCCCTAGCCCTTAAATTTAATTTTATGGGGCCCTGGGTGCTACAAATCGCCATAAACAGCACCTAGTATTTAAACGTGTGTCTCTGGGCCCTGGTCATCTTGGCACCAGGGGACCATTAGCTGCCTGTCAAGTGAGAAGCGTGGTGGCTTCCGCTCGGCTCCTCCCTCACTGAGGTCCTCAGGGTCACAGCTGGCTGTGCGAGGCTTACCAAACTGTTTTGTTCATGCATAGGCTTCGATGTCTGTAAACTTTTCTGCTGTCACTTCTGGCAAGAAATATTGGCAAAAACAGTGAGTGAATGAATATACCACAGACTACTGGGTTATTTTCCTCCAAGGTACAAAAAGACGACAAGGAACGCAATCTGAAAAGTTTCATAAAGGAGCGCTTTGAGGTGCTTTGATAATATAACCAAGAAATGTTTTTCATTTGTTTTGGTGTTGGGAATTGAACTCAGGACCTTGTGTTTTCCAGGCAGGTGTTTGTGCCACTGAGCTACCTTCTGGCCGGTAACCAAGAAATGTGGTATCAGCTGCAGGTTGTCTGTGCTTTACAATTGAGAATATTTGCCACTTGTATCTCTTCCTGTTAGAAGTGTGTACTGATCCCAGAGGCTCATTTTTGGATTGGGTCTTTAAATTTTGGGGCCTAATTTGTCCTAGTTCTTTCTATATGCTAGATAGAATATGTAGCACCTTTGTCTGAATGATTACTGGTTAAGATTTTTTTCCCATTTTTCAAGTTGCCTTTTCACTCTGTTGGTGATTTTTTTTTTTTTTTTTTTTTTTTTTTTTTTTTTTTTTTTTTTTTTTTTTTTTTTTTTTTTTTTTTTTTTTTTTTTTTTTTTTTTTTTTTTTTACATGCAGGATCTTCTCAATAAGATGAAATCCTGGTTGTTGATTCTTTGAAATATTCCCCATGCAGTCTATTTTTTGCTCATGAACTATCTGCCTATTCCTATGTCGTCAAGATTCCCACCTACATTCTCTTCCCATAGATTCACTGTTTCTTCTTTCATATTTCCATCTTTAATCCACTTTAGTTTAGTGCACAGTGATAGGCCCAAGTCTAGTTTTAGTTCCTGGCATGTGCAGAGCCAATTTTCCTAGCACCATTTGTTAAGGAGGCCATCTTTCTTCCAGTGGACATGTTTCACCCCTTTGTCGAAGATAAGGTACCTGAGGGTGTTTTTGTAGTTGTATCTCTATTGATCCTTGGGTCTGGGTTTTTTTTTTTTTTTTTCCTAGTACCATTCTGATCTTATCACAGAGACTTTGTAGTATAACTTCAAGTCAGGGATCATAATGCCCCTGCCTTGTCTTTGTTGCCCAGGATTGCTTTTGCAACTCTGGTTCTTTCCTGGTTTCAAATAAATTTTAGGAATGTTTTCGCTAGTTCCATGAGGTACATTGATAGTATTTTGATAAGAATTGCATTAAATCTGTCTGACAGTTTTGGGAGTATGGCCATTTTTATAATGTTGGTTCTTCCTATCGAGGAGCATGGAATATCTTTCCATTTTCTGAAGTCCTTTACAATCTCTTTTTTCAGTGTGCTGTGATTTTCACTGAGTAGAACTTTTACTTCTCTTGGGACATAAATTCCTAAGTATGTCATTACTTTGGGTGCTATTGTGAAGGTTATTGTTTCTCTAATTTCTCTCCCAGTGAGTTTGTTATCTGTGTAGAGGACTGTTATTGATTTTTGGGTGTCGACTTCATATCCTGCTATACTACTGAATTTGTTTATTTCTAGCAGTTTCTTGGTGGAATTTTTTGAATTTTCCAAGTAGACTATAATGACAGTTTAACTTCTTTTTTACCTATTCTTATTTGTTTAATTTCTCTCTCTTTTTATAATGGCTCTTAATGACTCCAGAACTATATTAAACAGGAATGATGATATTGGCCATCCTTATCTTGTACCCAATTTTATTTTTTAACTATTTATTTTTATGTATGTAGTACAGGGTCTATAGGGTCTCACTACCCAGATTGGACTTGTAGTGGTCCTTCCTGTTTTTTACCCTCCCAAGCACTAGGATTAGAGGTGTGCCCAATCATGCTCAGTCTCAATCAATGTCTCAGCACACCCCAGGGGTGGGGCTGGGATGGCAGGTCAGTTTTCAGTAAAAGCTTTCAGTTTTTCTCCATTCAGAATGATGCAGGCTGTTGGTTCATCAGAGATGGCTTTTATCAGATTGAGGTAGAGGCCATCTATTTCAATTTTCTGTAGGGCTTTGATCATGTATGAGTGTTGGACTTTGTCAAAAGCCTTTTCTGCCTCTATTGAGATGATTATGTGGTTTTTGGTTCTATTAATATAGTGTATTACATTTATAGATATGTGTATTTTGAACTATCCTTGCATCCCTGGGATGAATCATCCCTGGGATAATCTTTCTGGTGACTTGTTGCATTCTACTAGTTGCATTCTACTAGTATTTTATTGAGTATTTTTGCATCTGTCTTCATAAGTGAGATTTGTCTATAATTCTTGTTTTTGGTTGAGTTTTTCTCTGGTTTTGGTATCAGTATAATATTTGCCTCTAGGAGTATTTTTGGTACTAATGCCTCATTTTCAATTTCGCTGAAGAATTCGAGGAGTATTGGGGTTAAATCTTCTCTGACTTTCATGTAGATTTCAGCTGTGGATCCATCAGGGCCTGGACTTTTCTTTGTTTTTAAGATTTTGATTGCAGTTTCCATTTCATTGGCTGATATTAGGTTATTCAGAGTGTGTGTATCTGTTTTATTCCATTTTGGTAATTTGTATCCACCTAGGAATCTCTCTATTTCTCTCATCTTCGACTCTGTGAGCGTAAACATTTTCAAAAGTGCTATTGAAGATCTTCTGAATTTCCACCGGATCTGTAGTAATTTCACTCTTTTCATTCCTTATTGCTTTAATTTGAATCTTTTCTTACACTTCTTTTTTTGATGAGATTGGTTAGGGGTTTATCAATTTCATTTTATCTTTCAAAGGACCAACTTTTTGATTCCTTCATTCTTTGTATCATTTTCTTTGTCTCAATTACATTAATTTCTGCTGTAATCTTTATAATTTCCTCCTGCCTTTGGGCTTTGGGCTTAGTTTGCTCTTCTTTTTCTAAAAACTTGAGGTGCATTATTGGGGTATGTACATGTTTTTAATCTGTTTTCCTGATATATGAGTTCACTGCTATAAATTTCCCTCTAAGACTTGCCCTCACTGCATCTCATAAATTCCAGTAAGTTGTGTTTGACTTTTCATTGGATTGTAGAGAGTTTTAAATTTCATGTGTAACTCACTGGTTGTTCAGCAGGGTGTTATTTAATTTCCAAATGTTTATGGGTTGTTTGTGGTTTCTTTTGTCATCAATTTCCAGTTTCACTGAACTATGGTCAGATGATATGCACAGAATAATTTCTGTTTTCTTCCATTTATGTAAGTATGATTTCTTTTACTTGGTGAATTGAGCCCATTTACATTGGTGGTTACAATTGATACATATTGGCTTATGTTTGCCATATTATTTTCCTGCTGTTGGTTCTTACTTTTCTCCAATATTTAATTATTTGCCCTGTTTGGCGGGTTCTTCCTGTTGTGCTTGATGTTGTGGTCGTTGTAATCCCTTTATAGAATGTCTTTTAGTGCTCTGTGCACATTTGGTTTGGTCATCATGAACTTCTTTATTTAATTTTATTATTTATTTATTTATTTATTTATTTATTTATTTATTTATTTATTTATTTATGGCTAGCTCAGTCTGCCCTGGGGATGGGGCTGGTGTAGCAAAGGATGCCAGGGATTGATATCCCTGAGGTTGCCTAAGCTTGCCTAAGCACGTACTTTAGATCGCTGAGCTGTCTCTCCAGCCCCCTCAACATGAACTTCTTCAAGTGTTCTTTATCATGGGAGTATTTTACTTCTCCATCAAACTTGAAAGAGAGTTTCACTGGGTATGTCAGTCTGGGTCAGAATTTGTTTTCTTGTAGGACCCATAATACTTTGCCTCATTCTCTTCTTGACTTGATGGCTTATGTTGAAAATCCACTATTATTCTGGGGGTTTTCCTTCAAAAGTGACCTTTTTTTTTCTCTAGCAGCTTTTACTATGTCATTCTAGTGCTCAGCTTCTAGATCTTGATGACTGTATATCTGGGTGTACGTTTAATTGTTTTTATTATTTGGAGCTCTGTATGCTTCAGTTACTGAATGTCTGGTTGTTTCCCCATACTTGGGAAGTTTTGTGCTGTGACATCTGCCCATATTGGTCTTGGCGTGGTTTGTGTTGACTCCTTGTTTCTCACTGGTGCCTATTGTCCTATGTTGTCTATTTTTGCAGCCTTTTGCAGCTGTTGAATTATTATCTCCTTGATCTGTTACTTTTCAGAGATCTTTCCTAACCTTTGTGCTAGCTGCAATATTGTCTTCAAGTTCTAAAATCTATCTTCACTTTTTTTCAAACTTTTTGGCAACTTTTAATAGAGTTTTTAATTTCCTGTATTGCTCTTTGAGTGTGCTTTGTGCATTCTATTTCTTTCCTATACTGCTCATTCAAGGTTTCCATGATTTTTCTACTATATTCCACTTGTTCTCAGAACCTTCTTTAGCAACATCTAGTAATTCTTCCATTATAATTAGCACATCCTTTTTTTACCTGGAAGAGTATTTCTGATCTGATTTCCTCTGAAGCCTTCTGCAGCTGTTTCTTCACTTCAGGTTCTATTGTTTCAAAGATTTCAGGTATGTGGCTTCCATTTTATTTTTCCTATGGTAATATCTCCTGGATTTGTTCTGGGTGGGTTTGAGGTCTGAAACTGCATTTTGCTCCTTCTCCTTGCCATTTCCTATTTCAAAGAAATCTTTATTTTGATTCTTATGCTAGTTTTTTTTTTTTTAAATTAAAGTTTGATTATAGTTTGCTGTGTGCCTGGAATCAGAAACTCTGTGTAGAGAGTCTGCTCCTTAGGTATCTCTTCTGCGACAGATAGTCATGTCCTCTTGTGTCCTGAGACTGTTTTTCCTCTGTCAAGCGTGTGGTACTGGTTTCTGCTTAGCACTCTCCTCGCTCTTGGAGTCTTCCAAGTTGTCTCCTGATGCTTCTGTGCCCGGAAGATCTAACATCTGGGCCTCAGTCTGAGCGTCCCCTGGGCCTAGCACCATGCCTTGGCTCACAGGATCCAGCAGCAGGCTTCAGCCCCCTCCCAGGACAATGCGACCGAATTCCTCCCATCAGCTCACACACTGAGCAACTCAGAGCCAAGTTCTGCCAGCTGGTTCACTCACTGAGCTGCTCTACACCCTAAGTACTTTGTTTGATTTATTTACTATCTATCTATCTATCTATCTATCTATCTATCTATCTATCCATCCATCTATCTGATTTATTTATTTATTTTGTGGTGCCTGGGCTCAAACTTGCCAGGCTGGTGCTTATGCAGCTGAAATCTATCTCTGCCCCCTGAATGTTTTATTCTTGATGAGTAGAACCTTAATTTATGATATGCATTAATTCATGTATGGGTACCCATGAAGCTCTATTCAGTTTTCAGTTTTGAAGCTTTCTAGTGATCTATAATAAGCATGTAGTATAATTGATGCTGTATAGTAAAGATAACTGACATGAACAGAACGTTTCTCCTCATACTAGCATTGCATCTGAGTATGCCTGGGAGTAATTTGAATACCTTTGAGTGTTGTGATAATTAAGAAGATAGTAACCATGTTTCATGCACCAATAGTTCCATTGCTTTATTGTATTATGTCCTATACACTGATTAAAGTAATAATAATTGGCAATTGAAAACGATCCATTTTTAAATTTTGACAGTATCCCCTTCATATTGTCATTATGGGAAACAACCATGTTTGCCAGCATATAAGCATCATCTCTACACAAAGGCTTTGGAGGCTGGAACTCGTTTTTCCTCAGAACTATTTCAACTCCTGCTGCGGAACTTCCCTCATGACGCGTGCTACCAACTGCCTTAGATCATAAGTGCGATTGTGGTCATATCCTTTCAATTGTGTATTCTATATAACATACACCCCATTAATGTTTTGAAGTGTTACACAACAACAATTAGGATTGAAATAATTGTCAATCTTTATAATATGCAGACTATGTTTAAAATATCTTTGCATTCCTCCTCTGAACCAAGACTAGCTATGACCTACGAGGGAATCATAGAGAATCAGTTAACAGAGCAAATTAATAATTTATACTCGTTATAATTAAATTTTCTCCTAAGAAGTTAGAAGAGAACCAGAAAAACTGGAAGTGTCTTTTCATGGTGCTGAACCAACTCCTTTGTTTGGTCAGCTTATGTGTATATAAATCCAAAAGAAAATTCAGTGAAACAAGTAGAAATGGGAGTTTTAAATAAAAAATTTTGCACTCATTAGATAGGTTTTTGGTGGCTTATCACATAATAAGCCCCAAATACTGAGTCTGTGCCAGTTTTAATGTGGAAGTTGAAAAATGTGATTATATAAACAAATCATGTTTATTTAATGCTTTTGATGTTATATATCAAGGAAATACCTACCTTGGTTATTTGTAAGGCAGACTATACAAATCATCACAAAACAATTGTATTAACTTTTAATTTTATTTCAGCAAAATTCTACAGTGCATGCTCCCCAGTATTAAAATTTTATAACAATAATATGCATGCATTTCCTTATTGTTGGAAAAGTAAAAGACCTCTGTGAGTGACGTCTATAAAGTGGTGCTCTGTGTACTTTTTCAGCTCACTGACTCCATACAGTTGAAGTCTGAAATGACTGCCCATAAAACATTAAAGTACAGTACAAGGCTCATTAGCTGTACTGACCTTCCTTTCACATGATTTTTGTATTCTGAAATACATTGATATACAGCGTGACATTTCTTGGTGGTTTATGGAGAACTCAAAATAGCTAGGAATATGAGGCTCATGGATGTTAATATATGCCAACAAAAAGGAAGAAAACATCAAAAAAGTAGCGTAAAATTTAGACAGCACAGATAACAGATAGACAGGCATCATGTTTTTAAACAGAAGAGAAATTGAAAGGCAGTTTCTATAGAATGGTACTTTTGCAAATCATGGTTGTTCAACACATAATAAAAGAAAATGCCCATTTTAACAGCTTTCCATCTAAACTGTGTATAAGTTATTTAATATCTGAACATTGCTCTTAGGGTTTTTCACATAAAAACACACCAGAAGTTATGCATCTTCTGTGGCTAATTCAAATGAGAAGTAGTTGCCCCTTTCTAAAAATAGAATCAGTCTCATCATTTGGTGTGAAGGGCAACATTCCAGTTTCAAAGTTCCAACTAAGAAGACGGAAGAGTCTTCGACTTTACAATTTGTAGTATTTGGGGATTCAGACTAATTAGTCCCTTCTATGTAGACACAACTTGCTTTGCATTTGCATTTTTAATGCACAGGACTTTTCAAAAATTTCATTAAAGACAAAGGAATGAAACCATCTTCTTACATTTTAAAGCAAAAATATAATCAAAACAGATTTCTGTGGTTCAAATAGAGTTTGCCTGGGGAGACGAGGTGGGGATGCAATTCTCAATGGTGTAAACATGGCTGAAAGCCTCTTTGGAAATTTTGAATCGAGTGCTCCCAGGGCATTCCTACAGTGCATGTGTGCTGGCAAAATGTGGTGGTAGAGGTGAATGCAGAAAGTGTCAGGATTCTGTTGTCAACACAGGATCCATACATAGGCTGGACTGGGTTCCCCAGGGCTTGGGCACAAGTGTCCCTTCTTCACCTGCAATACAGACCATTAGTCACTCAGCTCAAGGGGACTTGAGCTTTCACTGCCTTTCCATGCTCCAAAGATAGCAAGATTTATTGGGCTTCATAGCAGGATAGTGTTGGAATCTGGAGACTCAGGCAGAAAGAAGTTTATTGTTCACTATTAGAAATAGCCTTGTTGTCTTTGGATGGTTGCCTGAAGGAGTTCCAGAACTATGGTTTCTGCTAAGTGGAAAAGCCTAAGGAGAACTACTTCAAGGAGTCATCCACAGATATTCTTCATATTCTCAGTTGAGAACACCAGTTTTTATTCACCCATGGTTGAGTCTGGCAAATGTTTACCAGCATTGACTATGTTAAGTCTAAGAAGATAGTACTATTTGTTGTTTATCAGTGCGATATTCCAATGTGATAACTATTCCTATATGGATGTATCTATTATTTTTATAGCCTATACAGTTATTTTCTGAGGTTATTAGAACACATCCTTGACAATAAAAGATAATTCCCCTTGAAAGTTATTCACAATTTTAAGTGCTCAATAATCACTTCAGAAATATCATAAAACTATAGCAGTTCACACTATAATACTGTGAAAATTTAATGAAAAAAGGATCAATATAATTCAAATGATTCCTGAATTATTTTCTCATGTGCATAGTACTTCTGGTAGTAATTAATCATGGGAACAGCTGCAGCAGGAAGTGGAGTTCCACTGCTTGAATAGAAAAGATTAATGTGTCAGTCAGCGCGTGTGAAGCACATCAGCTGCACTCTTATTTCATGACAAATAGAGATTTTGTTGTTGGAATTGTATTAGGAAGAAAATGAAGAGATTAAGAAACTGGAATCTGAGGTTTCCATATATATTGTGATACCAGGGATCAAACTTGGGACCTTGCCCTTGTCGGGCAGGTGCTTGTGCCCCTGAGCTATATCACCAGCCCCCAAAGCATATTCTATTCTTTAACAGATTTGTCATGAAATAAAAGGTGTTCAGGTACTTTCTCTATTCAGAGGGCTTCTAGGAAGACATCCCTGCTATCTGTGACATGTAGGCTCCCCAGCGACCCTCTACTGGAGACAGATTGATCTCCCTTCTAGTTGTAAAAGCAGAACGTGTGTTCCTCCAGACAGCTCACTACTAGACAGAGGCAAGCCCCAAAGGCCCTGCCAGGTGAGCTGCGCTTGTGCTCCTCAGCTGGCATACGGTTCCACTGTGCTAGAGTAGGGGGCACTGGTGCTATTGACAGCTCAACAGCGCTGCAGCAAGGACCTTCAGGAATGAAGAATAAATGGCGACCTGGCCCAGGGGCCTTCAGGAGCCAGTTCCTGCTATCGCCTGCCTTGCCTTCCTAACTCTCCAGGCGAAGAGACTTAGTTAGTGGCTCGGGGGTGCTTGTTCCCTCCAGGCCCCGGGCACAGCCGTCTGACGAATCCTATTCTCCTACAATGAGGTCATTCCTTAACGTGACCTCCCCAGCATGGACCAGGACCTTCTTATCATTTGTTGATTGCAGAGAGTTTGTCTTTCAAGGATGCCAAATTCAGGCATTAGATTTTGAGTTATGATTTCTGTAAAGATTAGTCACCGAACCACAAGATACAGTGACATTTTTAAAAGTTATTTTATTTTATTATACTATCATGATATTGTTTTCTTCCAGAGAGGCAATGATCATGTTCCATTAGCCACTGAATCTTAGCCAATGTCTATCCATCAGTCTGGACAATTCTGGGACAATTTTCCACATAGATTATCTTGGCAATGGCAGGAGAAATTTTTTATTTTGAGTTGGAAGAACAGAAATCGTTGCGATGTGTTTGCAGGCACATTGGTGAGGGGTATTGGACGCAAAGCACCCGGAGTGGTTTGTTGGCTGCAGCAGAAGTTCTCTCATGTGGCAATCTGGTTCTTCTGTAAGACCGTGTTTATTTGTGGGCTTTGTTTACCTCAGGATGTAGCAAGAGCGTGCCGTGAAAATCAGATCCCACGTAATGTCCGACTGACTTTCTCCACTGGAAGAGGCAGAGGATGAGTTCTCTCACATTATCTATCAATGTATCTTTCATGAGCAGAATATTTATGAAAGTGCTGTAAGTGGTGACGTTTATCTAAAACTGAAATCAGAGCATATTCATTCGTTGACTCTTCTGAGGCAGTATCCTTCATTCCTATTAAATTCTAAAATAGAAATCTGGTTTTATGGGGATATTTCATAGTGATGGGTTCCATTTGCCAAAAAATGATATGAAAATTGAAAGTAGAAAGCCTTCCTTCCTTTCAGGGCTGAGATCGAGCCCAGGGCTGTCTGCAGGCCCCGGCACCATCACCAGCTCATGCCCTGTGCTGCTGGACCCTCCCACCAGACTTCTAATGCAGCAACTCCATCTTTTCTTATTGCACTAGAGTCATCTGCGTGTCATCTTGTACTCAATAGCCCAGAAAGGAGATTTCAGTATGCTAATTTGATTTCTTTTCCTCACCACCTTTTGGGCAAGAATATCCAAAATCAACACTTGAAATTTCTCTTGGCACTAAAAATGTGTAAGGACAGCAAAAGGATTAATTAGTTAAAATAGCTTTTTCTTGGTTTTTAATTAGTACCCAGGACTCCAGCACTGTATGTAACGCTGATGATGTGAGGGTCATCCTTACGTGAAACACGCAATGTTTCAGAATACAGAGCCCAACCATAAAAGTGAAATCTAAATTGTGTGTTAGGACAGCAATTTAAACCAAGTAGGAAAGAATTTTGCGTACATAACTCAAAATGAGAAGTGAAGGAATCAGAGGCTGACATCTAAGAGTGGAGCATACAGGTGCTAGAGTGCTTTCTTAATTATTAACATGGGACATTTGTAGCATGCATATAGTATTCAGCAAGTTTATGCAAAGAAAGAAAAATTTAGGTGGATGAGTTCAAGAGACGGAGTTGGTTCCTGCGAACAGAGTTTGCAATGGTGTTTATATATCGTGGTATAATTTTCCAGCAAGCAACTGAAAACCTAGATCTTGCACTCAATAAAAAGGGACTAAGCTGTAAATATAGGACATGGGATGCGTGACTTTATGTGGAACCTGAGATATTACTAAACGGGTCTCCTGGTCTGCTCAGAGTAGGCCAGTCCCACATACTGGCAGGGCATTGTTCACAGAGAACAGGCACGAAATGGCAATGAGCAGGACTCTGGTAAAATTTTTAAAAAAAGGTTGAGCTCAGAAGTCTTCAAAGAATTTGGAAGAGAGTCTGAGCAACTGCAGAGATTAACACCATAGACTCTTCTCAAACTGCAGATTATGTGTACTCGGTGGCATTTTCCTGCTTCACGTCTGATTTATATAAAGCTCTGTATTATTAATATTTTCAAATGAAAGGAAACAGAAAGCAGCTATGTGGATATATTTGGTTGAGCAAATCAGTGGTGACCTGGACTACAGAGAGTATCTGAGAAGTGACAGACTGCAATAAACTTTCCTAATCAGCCCCTGTACATCTACTTGTCTGCCTCACTCAGGCTCCGCTTAGAAGATCTGATGGTTCCTAGAAGCAGGGTGGCCTACGTGGCAGCATGGCCGTATCTTCCACCCATGTCCCTTGCCTCAAAGTGTGAACTGTCTCACTCACAAGGGTCGTGACTTACTCTTTTTCTGTTTTGTTTCCTTCTCTTGCTCAGCTGTAAATCAGCTCCTAAAATCTCAACTGACAAGTAGGTCGGTGTTGGGTAGACATCAGTACTATGAATTAGAGTGAGTTTATCTCTGTCTTGTCACAGAGAAGGGAGACCCACGTGCAGTGCTATAGAAGGAGCCCCTCTGGGGAACAAAACAAAACAAAACAAAACACTAAATTCACATATCACACATGTTTACCTACTTACAAACAAAACTTAGCGAATGTCACTGCCCAACTTCTGTCAATAGACCTGCTCTTGATTTTAAGTTAACTCTGTAATGTTATTAGTACTGCGATTCTTTACCAAATGCATGCGTGGAATATTATTTGAACAACAGGAGTAATGTAAAAATCGCTTTTCGCAAGTTTGAAACACTCAGAAGTGTACTGTATGTTGTTTGTGCATGCACAAGTGTGTGAACACTTCTGATTTACTCACTTTAACTTAGACAAATTTTCTAATATGCTCATTAATAGGAAAGGGGAAAAATCTCTTACTATGAGGAAACTGAGGCTTGAAGAGCTCAAAGAATCCCACTATAAAGTGAGGTTTTATGTTTTTGCCTAATTTGACTTTATAATATGCTTAGTAAAGTGTCTGGTCAATTGAAGCTCTCTAGCTAAATGCAAGACACTATGAAGAATCACATTAATTCACCAAATCACAAGGTATAGTGCAAATGTGATCCTTCAATCGTAAAAGTTTCCAAATCCTAATAAACATGTATTTTCATATTGATAAGGCCTAATACAGAAAATTTCCTTTGATGCTATTTGTGAAGCGCTTGTAGGTTAATAATTATTGAATATATCAACATAAAAGATGTATGTATTTATACGTAAAATTTTATCTCTAGGCTGATATAACATATATGTCACATGTGATGTATATTTAACATACTATGTATAAAAATATGCTCCGTAGATATATCCCACAGATGTATTTACATAATACATTGCCTACTACATAGTACATATAAACATTCTGTCTGTCTGTATATATACACACACAATTTTTATTTTTACTTGAAAAGAGGGCCTGAGAACATTTCATCACCATTTTGAGAAACATAATCTATAAAGTCCAACACTTTTAAACAGTTGAGAAAATATAAAATCTTGATTTTTTTTTTCAGTTATAAAGTCCCACAGCATAAACCTGGTTTATTGAGCAACCAAGATACCTGAATTCTTAGCAAAACAAGCATGTTCACAAACAACTTAGCTTTGCATTGACACCACAGATTTGACTAAACTCCTTTGTTCCTTCAGCAAAATAAATGATCTGAAAAGCCCTTTGTTTCCTGGTCAACAAAAACAAAATTTTTCAGTCCCTGACTCTATTATGAGAACAGAATGTGCTTCTGTCCTCCCCTCTCGGCAGCCTACTCTGGTATTTGACAGTGGAAAGAAAATGAATTGCTTTGCATTGTGACCAATCTCCTTTTGGAAATCTTATTCTTTTGGCATAATATATATTTTCTCCTAGAATATAAAAAGAAGGCTCTCTGTAATGAAAATGCAGGGTAAGAGCTAATTTGGAATCCTTGAAGCAATGTTCAGAAAAGCCAACAGTGGAATCCTATGGAACACAAGTCTCAGCCAGAGTGAACTCACCGTGGTGGATAGACACAGCCGGCAGACTCAGTGGTCAGGTTGCAATGCTGACCAGTAACTGAAATCAGCCTCCATGGAGGAACCCTGGACCTTGCAGCTGTTCCTGCTTCCTGTGAATCTCTTTCGCTTCTGTGCCGTTCCAATGTTCAGGCACCTTTTGATGTGTTATGTCTTCCTAAAACAACAAAACAAAGTTTGTTAAACCTTCTGGGATCTCCTGCTTGACTCCATGTTATATCTCATAGATGTTGACTTTAGGTAGAACAACAAAAGTGCCACATGCATTTTAAGGAGCCTGGAGTCATCTTACAGTGACATTGCATTCCTGCCTGCCCCATCATGTTCACTAACAGGAATTCCCCAACAGGTACCCTAAGCAATTACATCTCCTCAGCTAAACCACCTTCACTAATTGACTGAGTGGAACCATATTTATCTGTTGGGTCACTTGGGTTTCTCCTACACATGTTTGTTAAAGCTCTTTCCTTCTTTCTTTCTTTCTTTCTTTCTTTCTTTCTTTCTTTCTTTCTTTCTTTCTTTCTTTCTTCTCTCTCTCTCTCTCTCTCTCTCTTCCTTTTTGCTATGTGGTTTACTGTTTATTCTTCCTAGAGCATGTGCTAGAACTAGTTAGTGCAAGCTGTGCTCCGTATCTAGTTTTCGCACCAAGTATGTCTTCTCCCCAGCTCTGCGCAGCTCCTACTAACTTAATGTGTACTCAGCTAGTCCTCAGCCAGGGCTCTCAGGCTGACGTCCTACTTACAAAATTTGTTCCATCACAATATCTTGTAAATATGAAATTCTAAGATACTTATAATGGATTTCACACCCATTTCCAAAAATAATGGGGTAGCTTTAAAATGAACCTGTGGAAGTGCATACCACAAGCTTAAGACTCAGTAATTTAATTGAATTTTGTGATTCTAATTTACTTTATTGCTTCTGAATAAGTGAAATCATTAATTCAGCATTAAGCCTTAATGTGAAACTCTTTAGAAGTTGTTGTTTGAAGTATATATGATCAAAGGTGAGAGAGGGTGTTAGCGGTGCTTTAGAACATAGCATCATAATGTCTCCTACTAAATCTGTGTGGTATGGTTAAATAACATTACAACATCATTCCGGAAGTAATTCTCATCAAAAGTATCTCCAGAGGTGATTCTTGATTTAGTTAGTTTGCCAGATGGACATGTCTGGTTCTATACAAATGAATACTGCTTCCCTTCTGGGGAAAGGAAATTAGCAAGTAAATCAGGTATGAAGAATTTGCAAGAAAGTAATCTCTGTAGTTGCAACGATTTTTAAGAAGTGACTCATTTATAAATAGCCCTGTATAGCAGCATATGATTCTATATTAACTTATTATGAGTCAGTATGCTACATTTGGTTCCTAGAGATCATTATATAAGTGAAATACAAATATTTTACCAAGAAGATTATTAGAATAATGAAGCACATCAAAAGAGGAAAATGCAATTATATTTTCTCTTACTTTGAATGATATGCTTGCTTTCTCATACCAATGGAAAACTTTCAGCCTTTCCAGGTTTCCAACGATAGAGCTGTATTAGTTGAATACAATTGTGTTAGCTTTATGTTGTTGAGTGGGGCCATTGTTTTGAGGGTTAGGTCAAGAGAGGAGGTCATGACGGGAGCGCTTGTGGGGAGCAAAATCCAACTCAGTTATTGGCCCAGACATAGACGGCAAAAAGGAAGCCACGTGCTCCCCGTGGTCCCCTTCCAAGACACTCGGGTAACACACTAAGCCGACACAAGACCTAGCCTCCTGGAGGCCCCACCCCCTCTCAATCATCCTACAAGTGGTGACAGAGCCTCTGGGTGCGCAGGCCTCTGGGGCGCATTGGGTATCCAGACAGCAGCTCTAGGTAGGGAAAGTGCTCCTGCCATTTAGTTAGTAAGACTTGTGTGCAAATGATGCTGCTCAACAATGTGAGCCTGGCAAGAATCACTGTACTAAGACCACACAACTCCGGTGATCGCAGCATCTACCTTTTCCAGCCCATGTCAACACATGTCTCCGTGTTGCGCTTTATTCCTTAGTTCATGCATCTGCACTTCCGCCCATCAGCAGCAAAACTAAAATGAAGACATACATAAGGAGGAATACTCTTGCTATAGCAACTGGTGCTCAGGGAGAGCAGCATGCATGCTTTCTCTGGAAACGGTTCTAAATTCTGAACATCTTCCAGCATCGCTTTGGGGCTGCTCTAGTTTTCTATCCAGTGATATATTTGCTGGGCAGTCTCAACACCTGGTTGCTATGCCTTTGTCCGGTGACCCTTGCCCAAGCTGCTCATCCGTGATCGTTGCCAGGATTGGAAACGGCGGGTTGTCTAGTGGCAGCTGGGGGAGAAGACGCATGTGCAGAGGTGTAGCTGGGCCTATTACAGCCAAACTCCTAACAGTCAGTGTTTAGGCTATCTTTCAGCTGGTGACATGTACATTTCTTTCCATAGATCTCAGGGAAGTGAATCTTTAATACGTGTTCTCTGAAGGTACAAGGATAGCGTGATGTTTCAGTTTCTGTAACCTGGGGCAGTGAGATTGTAGGCTGTGTGTTTCGCACTGCCCACAGAACCATCCTTCATGTTGCCAGCTTGCAGTCAGAGGGGAAAGAGAAGGACTGAGCTCTATTTATCATCTCTCCACACCTTCTTGAGCCTCTCCAGATGCGTTGCTTTCTTTCTGATCCTCACTTCCATGTTACCATTGCAGAAAGCATGTTAATCAAAGGATCTCACTTATGTTTCTAGTCCTCATGTTGGTAGGCCCAGTATAATAGCAGCAAGGCTCTTAGTATCATATAATTGCTCTTAGCTTAAATTTATATTCCATCTGGAAATGTGTTTCAGAACCTCCAGGGCTGTTCTTCCCAACCTAGTTCTCGGGACAGGAAGCCGCCCGACACTGGTCCTGTCAGCGGCTGTGGAGGGGCACCGCCCCCTCAGAGAACCAGGGGCTCTGTGGTCTGCTCCTCTCCATTGCACTTCCTTCACTGTCAGCTTGGTTTCTCTTGGCCACAGCAACGTCTGGTGGAGATCTCTAGTGACAAATGAACCTCACTTAGTGACCTTGGCAGAGAAAGTGACAGGTGACGTCAGACCCGGGCTTTTATTGATCTCAATGAGGATGAATTACTCCACTTTTACCAATTTGAAAGAGGATTTCAACACAACCCACTGGCCCTCTAGGGCCTGGCTTATCTTTCAGAGGTTGAAAAGGGATGGCACCTACTCAGAAACTGTGCCAGACTCTGCCGCTGGCCACACACCACAGTTAGTAGTAGTCAGAGGGGAACAGTGGTCTTTGAGAGCAGTGGCCAGAGCTGCTGGCCCATGTGTGCTCTTAGGCTCTCTATCAGGGATATTTAGCTCCCAGGCCCACTGTGAGTTCTGTGCTTTCCAAGGGTGGAGATCAAGTGACCTCAGCTGGGCAAGGTGGCCTCTGCCCCTGCACCTGAAGAGCCCTGCTGCGAAGACTCCAGTGGCTATAGAAAGCCATTGGCCAGAGAGCCCTAGGTATGGCTCTTGACAGTCTTTGTGTCAATGTAGAGATACGTTGAACCACAATTAGGGACAGAATAACAGATAAGTCTGCCTCCTCAGGTCTCTCTGAGAATAAATTAAACTTTCTCCCTTTAATCCATACTGTAAATCTAAAGCCATTTGGCTTTACAGAGTCTGAAGAGTATTTCTATAAGAGTTCATTATTTTGATTCAAGCACGATGTAATTTCATTAACACTCAACAGCATTTAGAGTTCTGCACTTGCGAGTCTCCTCAATAGATTTTCATCCTTAGTTAAGAACAGTGAAAAGAGAGAGACCTCAACTCGTCCCAGAATATGTGATTTAGATAGTTGGAAGGCATTCTGGATGTGTTAAGAGAAATGTCAGACTTTTCAATAAATCTTCAGAAATCTCTCTCATAATGTTTCCTGTGAAGATGAAAGAAATTACTTTCTGGCCAGGAAACAGGAAATAGCCTACAAAGAAAAGTACCCAGTAGCAACAGTGCAGGAAGCTGCCCGCATAGTACTTGCCTGGATACACACCTGCAAACTAAGGATTCAGGGACAGGCTTCAAATGTAGGAGGACAGGGGTTGGGGAGATAGCTCTGAGGCACAAGTGCCTGCTGGGCAAGTGCAAGGTCGTGAGTTCGAACCCTGTTCCCACAAAAAAAAAAAAAGAAAGAAACAAATGTAGGAGGACAGAGCGGTTATGGTTGGCAGGGTTAGTTTTTCACTCACCATTGAAAAGGACAAGGAGAAAAATCAATCTAGCTACAAACAAAGGGAGGCTAGATGGATGGATGAAGGAGACTCAGAAACGGAATGGGGGCTTCCCAGTGCTCGGAAACCTGCCGTGCTGCCACCTGGCAGCTTCTGCTGAACTGCAGTGGGGCTAGGAGCAGGCTCCACCTCTCAGAAGGAGGCCATTCCCAGCTCGGAAATTCATTACAGAGATGTGATCGCTGCTTGAAAGACCCTGGGACTGGCATAGCCTGCTCTCACCTGGTGGCATTTCAAAGAGACAGTCACGAGAAGAGAGGCGCTCCAAGTTTCCTCTTGGTTTTCAATAATTGAAAAGCAAAGCGTCTTAAGATTTTCATTTTCTGCCTCTGATACTTTTAGTACCTGCCCACCTCTCTCTCCTTCCTCTGCCATTTGTAAGTCCCCGTCAGAAGTTCTAAGACTTTCGACCTCCCTCCCACTGGAGTCACTGACCCCACTTCTTTTTCTTTCAATCTTACGAATGCTCATATTCCTTTCCTGCAAATAATTCTTCTTGTTGGAAGTTCATGCTTGTGTTTTTGCTGTGTCTTAATATTTACCCTCCTTTGTCTTGAGTCACTTCCCAAATCAGGGGAGGAACATATGGGCTGCCGTGTTAGTGTCCTACGTGGTTAGAAACAGCAAACGGTGACACGGCTGTGGGTTTACAGCATCCAGTAAAGGAGTCATTGTCCACCTAGCCGTGGAAACCCCCAGCAGTCCTCAGGCACATGCGCGCCAGCATGCACGTGCAGAGGCATCATGTCCCGTGTCACGGACATAACCGCCAGCGGCACTGCACATAGCAAGTCATCTGATAACTTCAATCATAAAGGGCAGTGTTCCGGTTGTCCACACTGCTTCAAGACACTCGGGTTAGCCTTCATGTGCCTAGAGGGGAGCAGAGCAGGGGTCTGAGGCTGACCCTGTGTTCTAAGCTCCATCTCTGCTACCTTCCCCTGAAGGTACCACAATGCAAATGCTGCATGAACAAGCCCTGAGGGACAGACCACGTGTTCCGACACATCTGCCTGGATCTCAATGCCAGGTTCGCCTCCTCTGCTTCAGCTCCTTGTGTGGCGAAGGCTGGGGCCTAGAAATCAGTGAAGGCTGGCTCCCCTGCCCTTGCCAGCTCTGGTGTCACCCTAGAGGCATCCGTAGGGGGAAAAGGACAAGAGACAGCCGTGGTGGGTGCACACTGGAACTGCCACCAAAAGTGGATACGTGCTCTACAAATGATGAGTCAAAGTCCACAGACATTAAATTCACAAACAGTGGCTTCTAGAAGCTCCGCATCTCCTTCCTGGGTCCTTCAGAGACGCAGATGGGCCATCCTGTCCTGATCGTCCAGCCTTCACCTGGCTTTGTAAGTAGTTAATCCCCTTATGAAAAGCCTTGCTATTTGGCTTAGCTGGAGTATTTTCTTTTTCCTAGGTGCAAACTTCTACTTTATTTACAGACTTTGAGTCAGTGTAATCAATTAAATAATTAAATGACCTCTTACAAGTTACTCAAAGTTTTTTTTTTTTTTAAGAAAATATGAGGGATGGCCAAATAGCTCAGGGGACTAAAGCACCCTCTTAGGCAGAGCATAGCAGCTAGGGCTCGATGCCTGGCTGGCAGTGCTGGCCCCAACCTCCATTGAGACTGGGCATGGCGGGCCACACCTGTAAAACCAGTGCTTGGGAGGTTGAAAACTGGAGGATCACTGTGAGTTAATCTACATAGTGAGACCCTGTAGGTCCTGTAGGCCCTGTGCTAAATGCACACACACACACACACACATACACAGAAAATATGAACTATAATGGGAAAGCCTAAAGAGAGAAAAAGGCTTCTTTCTCACTCTTTCTTTCTTTCTTTCTTTCTTTCTTTCTTTCTTTCTTTCTTTCTTTCTTTCTTTCTTTCTTTCTTTCTCTGTCTCTTTCTTTCTGCAGCACAGGGATTGAACTTAGGCCCTTGCACTTTCCAGGCAAGCACTTATTCTACTGAGTTATTTCCCCAGCCCAAACCTTTATTTTCATGACTTATTTTTTCACATATTAAAGAAAGCTCATACACAATAGCGAATGGCAGAAGTATAATTAACACCTAAAAATGTCAAACGTGGTTTCTTTGTAAGTTTGGGTAATGAGAAAAACACTCCTGGTTTTTGCTTTACTCTTAAAATACCTAGTGATTATGGGTTGGAAATACTTAATTACATCATTTAAAAAGTATGTTTAGGTTCGGTTCTGTTATCTCCCTAAGCACCGATCATTTGTTTCCCTTCCCACCTTGGGGAGTTGAACAGGAACAGAAAGTTCAGCACACGCGGCGGCCATCTTCCCTGGACCCGCGGAGTTGGTGGTTTTCTTCAGGGCTGCTTCAGGCCAGCGTCTGCCCAGCACCTGAGTGCGTTCTCTCTGCTCCCCAGCAGGTCAGGTCACCTTCCACTTTGCATTCTTTACTGTCCTCACCATGCGTGGAATGCCGCACGCCTGAGGCTTGGCTCGTAGCCCCTCAGCTTCCTGGCCCACACTGCGCACCTGGTCCCCCTTCCGACCACGCCTGCCCCTTACCTGAGGCTCCTGCCGTGGGAGAATTTGATCCTCCCTTCACCTGCGGTGACTTCGTTGCCTGTTTCGGAGCCTCTCCTCCTTCTGTTCCTGCCCTTTGAATCCACCTGAACTCAAAAAGCACCTACTTTTCAGTAAACCCCACTGTTATGACCTAGGCTTTTGGAAAAGTTTGCAGGATGGTCAGTGTGAAGTAAGTATGTGTTTTGCTAGACAAAACAATGCAAAACTGAAGTTACTCCAAAATGACAATAAAACTTGCAGCTAAGACTGCTGCTGCATATTGCATTTTTCAGAGCTTTCCTCTTATTGGTTCGCTGTCACCCTCTTTTGTTTGTTTATTTTTGAGAATGTGTCTCAATTTGTTTGTTTCATTGAGTGCTAGAGACTGGGTCTCACTTTTTTTTTTTTTTTTTTTTTTTTTTTTTTTTGTGGGACTGGGGTTTGGACTCAGGACCTTGCACTTGCCAGGCGGGCACTTGTGCCACGGAGCTATCTCTAATATACTCTACCAGCATTCTAGCTCTTTCCAACATCAAAAGTCATTTCAATAATGAACGTACATTAATATATTGTCAGTTTTATTTCTGAGAGTGACTATAGTCCATGGTATGATGCCATCTTTAAAATGTGTTGTATTGCTTCTTGTTAGTTCCTAGGAAACAAGAAGTTCTTTAAATTCTTTCAGCAGAAAGGGAACTAAGGTGTAACAAGATGTGAAATTGCGAGGTCACCCAATTATACACTAAATTTATTAAAAGATGAGAGTGCAAGCCTATGAGGAATTCTTGTATTTCTCTGCTGCCTTGAAGAACACAAAGTAGCCAAAGTAGGGGAGAGAGAAATGTGTGTGAGAAGATATGAAAGAGAACCGCTATCATGTCACCACACACACGCACACACACACACAGACCCCCACATACACGCACACATAAGTGCCTTCCTGGCAAGGGCAGTGACCCAAACTGGACCCCCTGGACCGCAAGCCTAGCCCGGAACTCCGTGTGTGCCTTATAGGCCCCGGAGCCAGGCTGCTGACACACGCCAGCAATGCCAGGATGGGGAGGCTGAGACAGGAGGATCACTAGGAGTTGGAGCTGTGTAGCAGGTCCCTATAGCTAATACATAAACAAATAAATAAAATCTTTCAAACAGTGAACAACTTTGCAAAACTCAGAGAAGTAAAGGATGAAACGTGCACTGTGAATAGATGTACATCTGAATAAGGCACCTTGGGTTCTAGACTAAAGGGACAAGGAAGAGGAAAAAGCAGAGTGCCGGGTTTCTGCTCTTCCCAGGGCGGTGGCCTGGAGCAGCGCCAGCGTCAGCGCCTCCTACACCCTGAGCAGCTAGCACTTCCTGATCTGCAGGGTGGGGCACCTGTTTATACTTGGAAATCTCCTCTTGAACAGGTAGAGAAGCTTTGTCTCAACTGTATTTATGTTGAAGGACTGACCTTAAAAGCTCTGATCTTTTTGTTGTTGTACTGAGAATTGAACTCAGGACCTCGTGCATGCCAGGTAGCCGCTGCACCTCTGAGCCACATCCACAGCCCCTGACAGGCTGGTTGTGATAGAAAGGTTGGAGAAGGAATAGCACCGGAGTTCTGTTCCTGACAGAAAAATAAATATTATGTATTTCATTTGTAAAACATGGCACACAGTAACTGTAAGGATTACTAAAAATAAAATTTGAAAAAATGGAACCATCTTGGAAAGGGAAAGTATGAAATGCAAATTTAAAGAAAAGACTGCTGGGAAAGAGAGCCTGAAAGAAGCCTGCACCTGGCTTGCCCCAGTACTCGGACTCTTCAAGTGGACACACAGGTAAGTGATGACTTGGGGCTGGGGTAGCTCTGCTTCTTCAAATGGAGCAAGGTCCTGGCCTCAGTGCCAACCCCTGAAAAACAAAATGAAATGAAAAGGCGGCTCACAGAGTGACAGCATTGAAATATTTCTGTGATCTCAGTCCTCAGGAACATACTGTATGCCCTGTACGGTGAAAACTTTTGATAGCTCAGCTTATTTTATAAAGCAAGTTTCATTGTTTGAAACAGGCCTTTCTTTCTAAACGTGGTTCACAGTTGGTGGTTTAGGGTGTTTCTTTCCACTGAATCTTCCATTGAGAATACACCAACTTAGTTTCCTTTTTCTTACTCACCTCTGCATAGACCTGAGGTATAGAAAGGTGATCACAGTCACATGCAGACATGGTGCCTGGTGAGCTGGCTCGCTCTTTCCGAGCATCTGTTTTGGCATCCTCAGCATGAGGGCAGGTGTGCATTTGCCTGAGAGCTATGGTGTCCAACTGAGAACCCACACATGAGTGCGTGTGTCCTACCCGGATGCAGAGCCATCCCCAGCAAGTGCTGGCTCCTCTTTTGTTTAAGCGAAAGTCAAAATGAAGCCGTCACTTGTGTGATAATAAAATGTGGAAGCTGATCTGTGTAAAGGCGGCGACCCCCGGAGCACTGCCCTGGCCAGGCCGCCCCGGCCGGGTGACCCCAGAGACTTCTCGATGCTTTTCCTGAGGTACTTTAGCTGGGAGGTAGACTGCTCTCCAGAGGCGAAGGGAGGCTTCAGTGCAGAACGCGTGGGCCTCAGCCACCAGCATGTTGTGGTAACAAGCTAGCAGCTGGGGAGACACAAGAGTCATGGCAGAAGCCAGGTGCTTGTCAGCAAAAGGAAAAAAACAAGAACACCGAGATTAACAGTCACAGGTGACAATTTCTGTTGCCTCTGTGACAAACTGCCGCTAGGTACTGTGTGGATTTTCTTCTTTTTTTTATAAAGGGGAGGCCAGGTGAATCTTGGAGCTGACCACCAGGACCCCTACCCCTGCATAAGCACCTCGGTAAGCACAGAAGCACGCAGAAGCTAAGCAGGAACAGTGCGGGGTCTCTGAGTGTTTTCATTGAGAGGTGGGAGCAGCCGGCGCGGCGGAGCTGGCCCGCAGTGTTCTTCTCATATCTAAGTTCACCGCATCTCTGTATCTCTTCATTTCAGTCCCGCATTAAGTGAGGCCTTGTGCTTCCCCTCTGAAACCTGAAAATGTTTTCCTCTCCGTCCTGGGAACGTGCCACAATTGCTTTTGAGCAGCCCTGAAGTCCCTCGATATTAACTGCATTTTTTCCCCTCAAATACTGATCTACAGGGTAAATTCACATGAAGCCAGTGAGCTCATCAGTAGCCTCTCAGCTCCTCTTCTACAGAGGCAGTGTTGTCCAATCTTGCCTGCAATACTTACTTGGGGGAGTTGCCTTAATTCTGAGCACTGCAACGCATTGGCCTGTACCTTTGTCTTGGGTTAAGGTTAGTTTGCAAATGAAAGCAAAACTTGAACTGCTGTCATGCAGCTTGGTGACGATTAAAGGAGTAAGGATGGGGCACACTTTACAAATGTAAAAAACTTTTACATTTGTAAAAACTTTACATTTGTAAAAAAAAAAAACCATACCTGGAGGTGGGTATGGTTCCGTTTCATCCATACCTACCTCCATGTAAGATTGTTCCTTTGTTAATCAATGTTTTCAAAGAATTTCAAACTTCCTTCAAAGTTCAAATATTAAAACAAAAGACATCAAATTTAAAATTCATCTACATCGAGCAAGTCCTAACAACCCAAGACTTACCTTCACTTATCTGTGCACATGTCAAGGGTCTAGATAACTGAACTGAAGACCAATCCTAACTGGCGTAATGCATTGAGTTCCTCGTATTCTTCTTACCTGAGTCAAGACATCCACAGAGATGTTGAACTCAGTATTCTTGCACCTTGTTAAGTCGCACTACGGCAGTGTCACCTTGTAGCTCCATTAAGGGTGACAGGAGTTAAGGAAATATTAAGCTTTGTGCAACTGCAGAACAGGGATTAGACAGCCATGACCTTCAGAAGCTGAGCGGCATCACCCAGTCCCACGGCACTTGGAGGGACCCTCATTGGTCACCTTTCCGTGGCTGTGGCAAGATATTCAATACTCGTGATGTCTTAGATTTCCTGCTTATAAAAAAACCAGTGCAGCTCACTGACGGTATTAATTTAGTTTACCTCACCACGGTCCTTGAGGCTAATGCAAATATGACAGGTTTGTAATGTGAAAATAAGCTATGAAAACTGTTTTTGAAGTTCTTTCTGGACAGAATTTCTTTTTCTTAATGCTAATGTAACAGAAATATATGTGGCGAAGAATAGTGGAAAAAGTTGGGATTGAAACCCGAGTGACCCGTGGGTAAGCGCTGCACCAGTATCTCCTTGGGGCAGAGGGGAGGAGGAGGAAGAGTTCACCTTGCTTCACATCACTTTTGCATCGAGTCCATCACTGGTTGGACCCAAGGCTGAGATGCCATGGTGGAACCTTCTAGACTCTGCCCCAAGGGCTGCAGCTCCTTGATGCCTCACAGCACGCTGATCTTGGAACCCATGGAAGTGAATCCACAGAGAAGTTAGCATTCCATAAGTTAGGACATTTCAAAGTCCTCACACCTGAGCTCACGCGACTTTGGGGAAACATTTAAATCTGAACCGTAGCAGGCTTGATGGGATTCTGGAAACAGGGATTTGAGCACTGGCATGCCCAGGGCCAATTTCTCAATCCTTTCTGCTGGTAATATTTTAGCAGTTTCAAGAATAAAGCAAGCTTTCAGTTTTCAGCAGCATCCTCATCAGAGACCTACTGTAGACCATGACATGAACCTAAGTTCAGTGTGTACATCATCTTCAACTACATGAGCTTTTAGTGTTATGGAGAAGCTGCTCTGTACCCTGCTTGGTACCGTGTTTGACTGCGTTTCTGCAGAAAAGGCTAGAGCAGTCCTTGTGTTCAGGGTGTGAATGCTATACAAGGTCAGTTGACTGCTGACCAGATACAGACTGCTTCGTCATTCTCTGGCTCCAGACATCAGGGAAAAGGAACTTGGCATAGTAATCAGGAGGTACAGAAACCAGTAAATAGAATGAATTTGTCAGTGTAACCAAATTATGATAATTGATATAAAGTAACATTAGGATCTCCTGTGTTTCACACTTACATAGGAATATTTTCAGTTGTATAAGAAATGCAGTGTTAATTTTTTTCTTTTGTACTGTTTTCTTATTTGCCTTCTGGAAATGACACATGTAAAGCTGATATAAAGTATAGTATAATTCTAATATTTATATTAGAAGAAAGTAGATTTTCTAATCTATTTTTACTTAGAATTCTATCCACAAAGTACCACACCTTTCCTTAATGTAAAAAAAAAAAAAAAGAACAAAAATAATTTTGCCCCTATTAATTAGAGATCAAGACCAATATATTTCTTTTAAATTTTCCTGGGAACAAGAGATTCAAGAACAGTTTAACATTTACCAGATCGGGTAAAAAGGCCGAATGTGCTCAGATGGTGAGTCAGATGATGAGTGTGATAGAGAACGGAGAGGGGGAAGACAGAAAGGACTGCAGAAGAGCCACCCGGAGGGGTACCTCAGGACTCAGCAGGCCCAACCCAAGTCACGGGCCAGAAAAACACAACACTTAAGCACTAAGAGCACAACTCAAAAGTAAGATATGTAGAACACCACTGAATAATGAAATATTTTAGTATAGTGGAAATATCGCAGGATTTAAGGCCAGATAAGTCTAGATTTGCACCTTTAAATTTTTAAAAAATTATTTATTTACTTGGTATAGGGTCTGGCTACACAACTCAGAGTCATAGTAATCCTGTTTTAGCCTCTCCAGCACTGGGATTACAGACATGTGCCACCTTGCCCAGTTTCAGAGCTGGCATGGCACGTCCAGGATTCCCAGGGCCTGTGTGGCATGGGGTACTGGGGATTGGACCCAGGTACTTCACACTTGCCAGGCAGGTGCTTAGACCACCCAACCATCTCCAGCCTAGATTTGCCTCCTATACTTACCATTTAATTACTTTTGCCCTTGTACATTTAGTCTCTTGGACTTCAGCTTGACTTGTGCGGCTTGAACAGTGGTAGCGTGATGGTGCCCTGAGGATACTGAGTGATGCACTAGCAGATGGCATATAACCTGCAACCAAGGTCGCAGACCCTCCACAAATGTCCATCTCTCTTCCTCCCCTCTTTTCTTCCCAAGCAATACAAAAACAGGCTGACATGAATACTATGCCCTCTAGGACTCTTTCCATCCCCTATCCTCTGACAAGTTATGCTTCACCACAGAATTCTCAGCACTATGGCCCCAAGGTGCATTTGCTTTTCCTAGATGTCCTCGGTTTACTTGTCTCTACAGCAGAGTTGCCTCTGCTGTGATAAACTCCACATTGTCCTTATCTATTCATCTGCTGATGTTGGTGGACATATCGACTACTTCCACAATTTAGGTATTACAAGTGGGGCTGCTGCCTGATTGATTTATGTATTTATTTATTTATTTATTTATTTGGTACAGGGACTCACTACACAGCTCAGACTCATAATGATCCTCCTGTTCTCAGCCTTCCTAGTCCTAGGATAACAGGTCTGCACCACCACGCCCAGACTTAGTGTCCTGTTCAGCATGCCTTGGGGTGGGGCCGGTTTGGCTTAGTGTGCTGGGGATCAAACCCTACTCCCTAAGCAGGCACTTAGTCCACTAAGCTATTTTGCCAGCCCAATGGTGATATTTTATATGATAAGTAGATTCTTTTCTTTATAATAGCTCCCCATTCTCAAATCTCTTCCATTGACTGTATATCTTTTACACTAGCGGCAGAATGTCATGGTTACTGGTCCTTTGTAGTATGTTCTAAAACTGAGACATGTCTTTTCTGGAGGGTTAACAACTAAAGCTTACAGATCAAAAGTTAGAGAAATAGAGGGGCTACAAGAACAGC
This sequence comes from Myocastor coypus, assembly GCA_004027025.1. Classification (NCBI taxonomy): domain Eukaryota; kingdom Metazoa; phylum Chordata; class Mammalia; order Rodentia; family Myocastoridae; genus Myocastor; species Myocastor coypus. The sequence goes on from PVJA010006000.1 coordinate 35,019, forward strand.
CAATATTTTGGCCCTAGCCCTCAAGGTCAGTGAGGACTCAGGACATCAGAGAACTTGTACTGTAACATCCTATAACTCAGTGGTGTCCTAAATTTTCTGTTCAAGGAGATTATAGGGCCACAGAGAAAAGGGATCGACAATGTATAGTGTGCTTAGGAGAGTCACTGAGAGAGAAAACATTCTCTCAGGCTTTTACAGACAGCAAACTGGTTAAGCAATGGACGTGACTCATCCAGACGGCTGACACTGACAATAGTTCTACAAAGCACTGTACATGGTTTCAAGGTAAATCCTTAGGGGATTTGACTGACCTTTTCAAATGCAAAAGTTACATTTTCTGTTACATAGATCTTGCTGTAACTTGGTCATAACATCCAGCAGAAAAGTATCACCACAAGGTATAAAAAGTAATACCATATTAATATTCTAAGCTGTAAGAGGCTCAAGTCAACAACTTCTGACAATTGCTAGTTGTGCTGATAACCCACTACTATTATGGACTATTGGACTACATTGGGTTATTTTCTGAATTCAAATACCTACAGTATTTACACTGGCTTCAAGTGTGAAGAGGTCCTTGAAAGACTTCTCCAAATACTGCTTCTCTAATTGCAGTGGAACACCCGTCTATGACAAAATAAAAGAAAAGAATATGTTGGAAGCCATGAAGTTAGGAAATCAATCAAATACGTGTAGGTGGGATTTGGCCCTGTACCTAAAGCTAACAAGTGACCTCACTTCTGAGATGAACATCCTGTCTGGTTAAGGTTAGTTATTAGTCTCTAGGCAACCTAGTGTTCTGTGTGACTGACTTCACAAAAGTGTAAATGAAAGACCATTTTGTTGTAAAACAAATACATATGTATATACAAGAGGGTTAGGATAGAAATACAGCTACTTTCTCTTAGTTCATTGAGAATAAAAGTGTATACCAATGTTGTTTAGACAAGATATCATGTCTACATCTTGTCCTCTGAATAACTACTATGAAGGCAACAATATGCAATGTATTAACTATTGTAACCTTCATGCTAACCTGTTTTGAAACTATTTCATTGCTATTTTATCTTGTTTCTCATTAAAATGAAAAATAAAATTGAGATGTGAACATCCTCCCACTTCTTTTTTTTTAATTTTTACTTTTAAAGACAAGTAAACAGAAAAGCAATGGTATAAAATTTCAAAACAAGATTGCAGGAGAGTAACAATGGTCAATACATGGCCTTTTCGTCACCTTCAAAGTAGTTGCTCACATTACAGGATATAGGCATAGAAAAGTGGTCAAACAATATAGGCATAAACCTTTTTTTGGATGAGCTAATAGCACTTGATAGTGTATCTTAACTGTTGTGTGTGTATGTATGTGTGCACGTGTATGTGTGTGCACATGTGTGTTTCTGAAAGGAAAGCTCCATTTATTCTTATGCCCAATGACATTTCTGATGTACTGATTCAGTTAGCAGGTGTTTCCCCAGCTACACTGACAACACCAGCCGCTTGAAACTCCCAGCCTACCTTCCACTCCCCTGCTGTCTCCACGCAAGTGCCCCTCTCCTTGATCTTACCACCAGAAGTAGTGAGATGCATGTGAAGCAGTCCGTCCTGGATCAGAGGCCTTCTGTGCTCACCTCTGGCATCAGCATCAGCCAGGCAGAGCCTTACACAGGGGGCTCGGGAGCCACTGAATGAAACTGGTTCCTGCACTATTGGAAGAGAGAACTGTTTGAGGAACAACAGGCTGTGGAGACGTCCCCAGCAGCCATAGGAGCTGCAGATGCTGAGGAAGAGACCAAGGACAGCTGTATCCCTGCTTCTTCTCCAGGACTTGGGTTCAAGGCTTTTTCCTGTTTTCTGATAGTTTTCAGTATATAATGTGTTAATTTTAGGAAACTCAGTTTTAATTCTTTGCCAATCTTTCTTGTAATGCAATAGAGCCTAATACACTGTATACAGAATCTTTGTATATAAATTTAATGTATAACTATTCGAACACATAGATTAATAGCATCTGTGATACTATCTCAGTGATTTGCTCACACTTCTCACAAGGTAACTTTATAATAAGAAACGAATAGTTAAGAGGTAACGAAATACTGTACACATAGTGCTGGTTTATGAATGAATACTAATTATTCTAATTCTGAAAAGAAAAGTTTATTTTCTATCAATCCTGTTATGCTTATCCTTGTAACATCTTTCCCATCTTCAAGGTTTTCAGTTGAAAAGTTACTCTTAAAAAAGTTTAAATGTATTGTTTCTCACAAAATGAATTTATTGGAATGTGTCCTGGAGACAGCTCTGAGGTTATAAATGAAGTTAGTGTGATTTGGCTTTACACATGTAATCGAGAGGTACGAAGGCAATGGAAGTGCAACCCTAGAACCTTCCACTATGAGGAAAAATAGAAGCACCCACATCTACCAATTTTCAGTTTATCCGACACGTGGCCAGGGTATGGAAGCATTTGAGCGATGAATCCCATAGAAACACAAATAATGTGTATAAGCAAAATTGAGTTTTGCACTCCAAATCAGATCTCATACGCAACAGTGATGAAAGTCCCTAACACTGCAGCAAGCACTGAATTCACATAGAAACTGTTCAATCTGCTCGAGTGTAGAGAACATATACATACCAAGAGGTGATAATGATTTTTCAAAAAAAGCAAACAAAAAAGGGGAGCTACTTAATTTATCTAAACCTGTTCCCAAGAGATGTGACAAAAACAGAATGTAAATTTATCTAGGTGACATTTACAAAGTTACTCTGATGAGCTATTTACAAAATGATGCTTTAATTGCAGCAAAATTCTTACAAGACTGATGAGAATTGATTACAGAACAATCAATAACTTATTACAGAGCCCATACAGAGAACCCCGGGCTTTAGCACAAGTTTTTCACTCTTTGGAAGCAAAGCCAGCTAGAACTAAGAGTGTGCCTGTGCATGTGGGTATAGACGATGTACACAGAGCGTGCCCGTCATTTTCACCATATACCCCGCACTTGTACGCATAGCTACGCGCATATTGTGATCGTTCCCATTAATGATTTCTAGAAGGTGCATTGAGACACAGCAGGGGGAAAGCCAGGAGTTTGGAGAGGGCTGGCATCATTTGGAGGCACTCCGTGCCACCTTCTGGCCACCTTGCTTCTTTTCTGTGCCCTGTGGTGGAGAACAACGCACTACAGAAGTGGGCCCTGGAAGCGGCGCGTTAGGAGAGCTCCGGGTGGAGCTGTGCCTCCATAGCGCACTAGCCTTGCAGCGGCACAGAAGATGCGCAGAAATTGGCCGTCCTCCTCGCTAGGGGTGAGAGGGCAACACACCAGGACCTGCGTCTGACAAGGCTCAGCTGCTTGCTCTCAGCTTCAGCAGTTTCAGTTCAAGAAAATCCGTGCACTCTTGACACCGGCTGGAGAGTAAAATGTGTAGGAGACGTCTCGCAGCATCATGGGGTAGAGCTCAATATGAGGTAGGGTACAAAAAGGCGAAAGTTCCAATTTTTCCCTTTAGAGCAATGTTCACTCAATGTGCCTAGCTGTGTGATGGTGTCCCAGGCTTTCTAGCGATGGTGGTGCGGGCGTTGTTGTTGCCACCCGCTCTGCTTCGCTGTTCTTCCTTCAGCTGGCTCCTTCCAGCCCTCAGGCCTCGCCTATGCCGGATTCTGCCTAGGACGCTAAAGTCTCTGAAGTGCACGCAAGGTGCATTTAGCGGAGCGAGGCCCTGGCTCCTTTCCCGTGGCTCAGGAGTCGCCTCCGTTCTTTCCTGCTGAGCTTTCTGCGGCAACTGCTGCAGCTGCGCTGAGGCGGGACAAGGAAGTGGTCCGGGCCTACAGTGCAGTGTAAGCGCCATCGCTTCTCCCTGCCATGGTTGGCTTCCTCTGGAGCAGAGGTTCTCAACCTTTGGGTGGCGACCCCAGGGGGGTCAAACGACCAAACACAGGGGTTGCCTAAAGCCATTGGAAATCATAACTGTAGCAAAACTACAGTTTTGAAGTAGCCACCAAAATTATTTTTTGGTTTGGGGTCACCACAACATGAGGAACACTATTGCAGGATCATGGCATTAGGAAGATTGAGAACTACTGCGAGTTTGGAGGGACAGAGCCACTGTCTTCTCAGGATGGCTCTGGGCCTTCCAATGGTCTTGGCTGCTCTGTGCTGTGTATGAACGGGATGGAGAGCTAAGAGCGTTTTCTCCACTCCGTGGGCGGCAACCCCAGGGGGCCGGGCGCCTGGATGCAGGTCAGTTCTGTGCTCTGCCTTGGGCGGCCCCATAAGCTGGGAGGCATCCTCAGCTTGGGTTTTGAGATCCAACTCTCTGGACCTTTCCACCTGCCATTAGTTCATGGGGACTTCATGAAAGTGTCGCTTTAAATGACAAATGAGTTTCTTCATAAATGGTGGTGAGCCAGAATGCCCTCTAAGAGACAGAGGAGGCTTGGAACCTTTGTCCTTTCCATCTCACTTTGTTCCCAGTCCCCTCCGCCCTCAGTCTGTGGTTTATTTTTCAGTCAAACACAGTCGAACCTGATCTTGGGCTCCCTCGCCACCTTGTACCGTTCTGCTACACAATGTCCTGTGGAGAGTTTCCAAGCAGACACTCTTTGCAAAACAACCAATATGATGAAGGTTAAAATCTGCAGTAGATCTAAGATTCAAAGACTTTAATATTACGACATTGCAGCATTATGCTGCTGGTGCTAAGGAAGACAAGCAGGTTTGCCAAATGCAACACCACCCACTCGGTGGGTGATGTCAGTAGTACTGCTGCCCCCTAGGTACACAGAGTGGTGGGTGGGAAAGTTTAAATACCAACAGGGCACCTCACCATTAGAGAAGTAAGTAGAACATCTGTACTTGTAGACGTGCATTGCTTAACATTTTTCAGAGTAACCAGTAATTCTTACATAATTGCTTTCCTATTGGGCTAGGTATTATTCAAGGCACAGAGAAAAAGTGTGGATTTTGAATAAAGACGACAGAACTTACCTTTCCGCCACACTTTTTTCTGTCTTCCTCAAGGAAATATAGCTTGTTTTTCAGGCTTGTCAGAACCATTTGGTCGCCTTTGCCCTGAGCTATTCCCCTCGATCCGCTTTCCGCCCTTTCCTCAGGGTCTTGGCACCGGTTCTGGTAAGGGCAGCAGCAGTCGCTGAAGTAGGAAACACTCAGCAGTGATGCATGTTGCGGTGTCGGGGAATCAGGCTGGCTGTCGTGTGGGGCTCATCTGTCGTCCTCCAGGGATTCCGTGAAATCGTAGCTCCCCGCAGCTCACAGACAGAGCTCAGACACCTCAGAGAGCGCATTCTGTGGACAGTCAAAATACGAGAAGGAAACAGGGTGGGCTTTGCGTAGGAACCTTGAACTGTGGAGCTCCAAACTCAAAATGTTAGCCCTAGATGTCACCGGTAAATGTTTTAGGGTGACTTCAAATTCATTACGTAAAAATCTAAACAAATTCCATGCCTTATTCTTTACCCTTCTCGGAAAAAAAAAAAAAAAAAAAATACAGAGAATGGCCATTTGCTCACATGTTTTATAAAGTTTAGGGCCTCATCATTCTGTAAGCTTCTGTGAAAAGAGCATGTATATGGACCCCAGTGTCCTCTTTCTTCTCACCATTTGCACACTGCTTGTCCCTTATACTAACATACAGTTTAATGCTCCGCTCTCTCCTTTGTGCCCTTATCATTGCATATTTGAAATACACAATAAATGCATGCAGCTTGGGCAGCTTGTACACACAGACACACATACACACAGACACACACAGCTCATCTTTGATCCTTTTGGCCTCTCCTGTCCTCCCTTCCCTGTCTTCACCCAGTCTCCCTAACTCCTCAGAGTCTAGCACACTGTTCCTATCCTATCTATTTATATTGTTTATTTTCCCCTCAGTCCCCTATCTGTACTTACGTGTGTAGCTTTTGCTTTTTGTGTCTTCTTGTTGTTTTTAGTACAGGGTCTTGCTATGCAGTTTTGATTTGTAGTGGTCCTCCTGTCTCAGTCTGCCCAGAGCTGGGATTACAGGCATTGCTTCACCACACCCAGTTTCAGGGCCAGCAGGATGTCCAGAGTTGCCAGATTGGCATGGCACATGGCAGCGGGGGTCAGACTCCTGGAGGTGAGCTTGCCAGGTAGGCACGTGTGCTGCCAAGCTATCTCTCCAGCCAACATGAGGAACTTTCTTAGCATACCCTTCCCAGGCTCAGTGGTTGAAGTCTTAATCCCTTGATGTCAGAATATGAATTGGTAAACATAATTAAGCTAAAGTAAAGCATTAGTGTGAGCTGAAGCCCAATGTAACGGGATCTTACAAAGGGGGAGATAGAGTCAGTGACACACACAGGAGGAAGGCCACACACAGACAGACAGACAGACAGACAGACAGACAGACACACACACACACACACACACACACACACACACACACACACACGAAGCCAGAGCTGGATGCTAACTCTACAAGCTCAGGGATACCTGTGCCAGCAAGCCACTGAAGTAAGAGAACACTGAAAAGCAGACTTTACTCCTTGCAAACAGTCTAAATCATACTGATCTTAATACTTCTACTTCCCCCAAGTACAAAATAAAACATCCCTGCTGTTTGAGCTCCCACGTTTACACTTTGATACAGCAGCTCCTTCAAGCTGGTGCCATCGTTTTAAGCCAGAGCAGTGTCAGTGTGCCTTGCTTTTTCCTGCCTAACAATCTCGTTCTTTCCAAACCTTGGTCTTTTCTAGAGCCTTGTTCCTCAAATTTGATTTCTCTTTACCCGAAAAACTCATGCCCTAAGTTTCCCACAGTCTACTCTCCTTCTCTTAGGACGAAAACTGCAGCTGTCTAATTACCTCGGCTACCTTTGGAGCACATGCTGCTATAATCTGGACAGAAAACAGCCGCCACCTTGGTTATATAGTGGGCAAATGCCATCTCTGCCTTCCACATTCAGTTCCACATCAGCAGTTTGCGTGGTCCAGATTAGTATTTAGATAGTATGTGTGTGAAGCTGACCAGATATCAGCAACAGGAAGGAGCAAAAGCCCCAGGGCTAATGGGTCTGCTTTTCTGGTGAAGGGTCTAGAGGTCCATAGGCAAGAGCCACTGTCACAGGGGAGGTCTGACAGCACACAGAAATGCTCCCTAGGTGAACAGGGAGAGAAACACTGCAGATATCCTGTCCTCCCAACCGCTAGTCTCCTACCAACGCCTTTGACCTGCCAAGATTAACTGGAAATCAGGAGGGGAGGAAGAAGGCAGGTGAACTTTATGATAGAGTAGAGAAGAGAAAGGTAGGAGCAGATCCAAAAGAAAACTAGTGAATGGGGTGCAGACTGCTAATGGTTCTCTTGAGTTTCCTGACATCTGGCTCAACCTGGTCATGATTCTAGGGAAGTGAGCTGAGCCAACTTCCTGCACTGAACAACATGGATGAGAGGAGAACAGAGCTCGCAGTCCTCACATCTGATTCTTAGATGAAATTTCACAGCCATAGCTCTGTCACCTGTCACATGAAAAGAGAAAGCAAAAGAGCCTAATAATGAGGCCATGCTGAGCTACAAGTCCACTGGCCTCAAAGGAAAGCTCAGAAGATTTCTGCTTCCCAGAGAGAGAGATCAGAGGCAGGACCTAGGGGAGTGAGTCCAGCTCTGGGCATCTGAGCAGCTGCACACTAAATATGCAGAACAAGGACTGCAGAAATTGAGACACTTAGCTGCACAGCCTGGAGGTGAGCTGCAGAAAGCACACCTGCAGGGAAGGGATGCGGGGACAGGCAGAGAGAGGGCACGTGTCAGTCGGTGCACCTGGCTTTGAAGGCTATCAGAGGGCTCTGTTATTTTAGCTTTGCAAGCTCTGTGAGTGTTTTTAATTTTTAGAGACGAATGCCAATGTAAAATTGGGGATGGGCATCATTAGATTTTCACCAGTGGGATCTCTGCACACCCAGAAATGGTTCTTTAGCTAGATGCACAACAGCAGAGGCTAGCAGTCCTCATGAAATAAACTACGCAAAAATTACAAAGCAGGGCAGCAAAGCAGAATGCACTTACCTGAAATGTGAACGAAATGACCCACCTTACGCTTCCTTCCAGATCCCCCTTATCAGTGTGCCTCATTAAGCTGAAATGCCAGGTGCCTTGATGGAGGTCTTGTTAGCATATAGAGAGCTGCACTCGTGCACACTTCATGAGCTTTCTAAAATCCTCGGGCCGTTGCTTTCCTTATGAATTTGCCTCTGATGTTACTTTTTTAAAAGAATTATTTTTTATTTTATTTTTTTTTCTTGTTTCAGAACTTTTGTTTGTTTATTTTTGTGGCTGGCTCAGCCTGCCCCGAGGGCAGGGCTGGTGCAGCATGTGGTGCCGGGGATCGAACCGCAGTCCCTGCAGCCACCTAAGCTTTCCTAAGCAGGCACTTTAGACCACTGAGCCATCCTGCCGGGGCCTGCCTCTCATGCCATTTACACTATTCCTGCCCGCTGTCACTTCATGCTTTCCTCATTCTCTCGACTCGGCCTGTGATGCCTCTGTTGGTAGCTTTCGCTTGTCTCTTCTAGGCTTACTACTTCGCTCATTTGTGATGTTTTGATTGCTGCTCCAAAAAGCAATTCAGAACCTCACAATTGTCACTTATTGAGTGTTTTCCCTGCAGGGCCCAAGAGCGCTGAGTCAGCAGTGGCTCTGAGCTGTGTTTGCACCTTGCTTCAGAACTGCAGAGGGAAAGCCTTCCCAGTGGGAAAGCAGCGCCTGTGCCGTACCACCTGCAGGCAGAGGCCAACACAGCAGCGGTAGTGGTCTTTCGGATTTTCTTTGATGGAGGGAATCTAGTGACCTTGGCAGCCTTGGCTGAGGACAACTGAGAGAAGAGCGCTGATCCTATCAGTACTGCTTACAGAAGAGCACCGCCTTGACTGAGAAGACCTTCAAGCTCTACCTCAGGAGAAGCACACTTCCGTATGTGACACTTGTGTAATCACTGCCATCTTTAGGATTGCCCTCCTGGACTCTTCTGGGGTACACGGAAGACCGGGGCAGAGAAGGTAGAACACACCCACGAGTGTCTTGCTTGTGTTGTCTCTGCCTTTCTCAGACACTGCACCTTTAGGAATGAGATTACCATTGTAACAATTAGCCAGGCTTTAAGTTTGACTATACTCTTTATTCTACCCATTGCAGCAGTAAAATTTAGGAAAAAACCTTACTTATGTGACCTATGAAAGGTCATTTTTCCCAGGGCCCTTCTCACTCAGAGATAATCTCCGTGTCTCTAACCTGTCTACTTCTTTAGCTACATAGCATCGGTCCTTGGGCGGCTGCCCCCCCCATGGATGTTTCTCTGGAGAAGGCACTGAGTGGGATTGCTGAAACAGGATGGCATTGCCTCTATAGATAAGATTTGTTTTTATTACTTTTAATAAGAAATAAAGATAGGATAGTTTCAAAACACATTAGTAGTACATTCACAATAATTGACATGGTGCGTATTGTTGGCCTCATAGTATTTATACAGAGCACAGGGTGTAGACATGATGAATTTCCTAATTGATATTGGTAAGGAAAGAAAAAAAGGAAACAATTTCTTCTCTTTGAACTGAGAGGAAGTGTTTGTATACATAGTCCAATGTTCCATAATTGCATTGGGTTACCAGTGAAACTGGAAATGTTGGAGGCTGTTGACTTAAGCCTCTTACAGCTCATCATCCTAATCTAGCTGTGTGTTTTAAGCCTCATAGTTAAGCTTTTCTGCTGAGTGATCAAGGGAAACTTAAAGCAAGACATGTATAACAAAATATTCATCTTTTGTATCTTTCAAGGTCAAATCCCCTCAGGATTAACTTCGGAACCATGTATAGTGCTTTGTAGAACTGTTGTCAGTGTCAGCCTCCAGGATGAGTCTCAGCCATTGCTTGACCAGTTTGCTTTCTGTGAAAGCCTGAGAGAATGTTTTTTTCTGTGTCACTCTCCTTAGACACGCTATAGTTCATTGATCCATTTCCTCTGTGGCTTCAGAATGTCTTTGACCAGAAAATTTGGGACACCACTGAGTTATAGGATATTACAGCACAGGTTCTCTTATGTCCTGAGTCCTCACTGAACTTGAAGGGCTAGGACCAAAATGTTGGCTATCCTCATAGCCCTTCTTTTTCTCCAATTTTTAGTCTACTAACTTACATTTTCAACCCTCCAGCAGAGAAGTTCCGTGATACTATTACTCTATAATGTACATAATTGAGCTTAATGTCACTGTCTTTCAATGGATAAAATATTGTCTCTGAACAGCAAGTCAAAAGCCTAAACTTATTTCAGTCTTGCACTTGTGTTCATTTATGCTTTGAAATCCACCACTCTCATCACTCTTTTGTCTTCTGACATCTTCCAGACAACATCTATGGCACACCCAGGTCCTCTGAGGTCATGAGCTTCCTCGTGTACTGTTGCTTTGGGGAGGAATGTTCTTCCTTCTGAGCCTACACAGTGCAAATATCTAAGGATATAAAGATTATGAGAGGCAGAATCAAACTGGGCATGCTCAGATGAAGAGCTGGGATCTCTATAGCTGAAAGCTTTACAAAAATAAGCCAAGTCCTTTGGTCCTAAAGAAATTATTAATCCCTACAGTTTGAAACTCTGATCCCAAAATTGCAATAAAACAAAGTATTTAATTTCATGGTACCTGGTACATTCTCTGAATTTCTGTGTGCTCTAAACTTCTCCAGTGCTAGGTGAAAATAAAGACTGGCATAAAAGTTAATCCTGCCTGCATATTTTAAGAATTAATCTAAAATGGAAGAAGGGTAAGGAGCAAAGAAGTTTCCTTCAGCTCCACCCAGCTGGCTGCTGCCTGCTTAGCAAAGCAATGGGGTGAATGCCTGACTTCATTGGTCATCTCCATCTGCCTTGTTTGTGGCAGAGCGCTGCCCGTCTCCTTCATGTATCTCAGCTATACTTTCAGCACAGAAAATATTCCCCACTATTTAGTACAGAGCCCTGGCCAGACAAGGTCAAACAAAGCCATGCCACTAGGCTTCAGCTACCCTAGAATTGGAAACGCAAGGATGTTTCCACCTTTGGTGGGTTGGGGTCTCGTGTCTGCTCCAAGATTTCAGCTGAAGGGTCTGGGCATTTTCTGTGGGACATCACGCGTGACTCATACCAACCATCACTGCAAGTCAGGCCAACAGTGTTTTTGGAATTCAGTATAGTATCAGATGTGCATTTTCATTATACAATTCTTTTGTTTAGTATCTAGTTTTAGCTCTTTATGCCACTGCTTGTCACAAAAAATCTAACTATTGATAGATTTTGTTATGCTTATGTCTGACTTTTTTTTTTTTCCAGTGGGACAGAATTCTTAATGAAGCTCACCTTATTCCTCAAGGTCTTTGTGTGCTGTCCTTTGTGAAGTCTTTCCCATTCTTCTTGCTATCAGAACTACTATGATCAACCCAGTGGCTCCTTTTGAAGGTAATCTGTGGGGTTATTTCTTTAGAAGAAGACATAGGAACAAGTGTACTTAAATGTTTATAAAATTTTCATAGATCTCTCTAAAATAGTTGACCCTCAAGCTGAAGATACAAGTTTAGAAAAGTTTGAATTTAGAATTGTTAGTCTGTACATTTTCAACTCCACTGAAATGGGGAACCTAAATCTTTAGAGAAAGGACTCATGATAATATAATTTTCATGTATTATATGTGAAAGCAATAATTACTCTGAAGTCCATTAGAATAAAATGAGGAGGAAAGAGCCACAGAAGAAAATTGTAATTAAATAGCTTTGCGCCCTTTTGCCTTGATGCAGAGTACTTACATCTGAGTTCTGCGTCCACTACAGGACAGCTGGCTGGCGCATTTCCACCTAGCTCCATCTGTCCGAGGGGCAAAACGCCACAATGACAGAATTAGACCACATTCTGATGAAAAGGGTGGCAGTACTTCTTTATTCAGTTGAAATGAACTTATTTTCACTTTTTATTTTAAAATATTTAGCTGAAAAAGTGAATGCTAAGTGTAATCAAAATGCAAAGCACGATGATTTGATGCATGCGTACTTCACTGACCTCTTTGTCCTTAAGACTTTTGGGAAACATTGAGTAAAATTAGTACATGCTCGCTGCACCCCCAGATTGTCAAATCTGCCTGAGGCCTTGCAGTTTTCTTTTGACAAATGACATAGGAAGGTCATCCAACTCATCGACTTCACTCTCCTACAGAAAACATTTTACCTCATATGCCTATTATAGATAGCTGGGTGAAACTTCTGGTCAACTAAGGCATCACAAAATCAAACTCCAGTCTATGATCTAGAGAGACATATTGAGAGTAGGCTGCACCTTACACCATGGGGCAAGGAGATTTAGAAGATCTTCCATGAGCAGCACGGTGACTGAAGCCTACCTTTACGACTCTGTAACGTTCTGGACATCACCGATGTGAAGGAGCCAAAGTGGTTCTGAGCACTGTATCAGGCCATCTGCACTCGTGGCAGATGTACTTGGCTGCCACATTGGTTGTTTTCTCCCAAATAAGAACAGACATATTAGGTGAGGTCGACATTAACGGTAGAGTTTTGGGATAAAATCTTCACTTGGAAAGGAAAACAAGTCTGATGCCCAGATGAATAGAGTTAAACAGGGAAAGACAAGGGTGGGTGGGATATAGCTCAGCTGCACAGTCCCTGCCTGGCAAGTGCAAGGTCTTGAGTTCAATTCCTCATTTCCAAAATGGTAAAAATGGTGTGGATGTTGAGGATAATTTTCTGGGAACAGCATAGGGCACACATGTTTATCTTTCATGGTGTGATACTGACAAAACCCAAATGTCTCAAGGAGGGATCCAGGAGATCTATTTGGATACCAGCAACAGCTAAACCTAGATAAGTTTTCTTTGTATGGCCACCCCCTCCTTACGACTCGAGATAAAAATTCTTCCGGAAAAGTTCTAATCTAGTTTTGTGCCCACTTTTTTGAAAGTTTAATATATATGACTATATTTGGTAGGCAAGTGTGTAGGAGCAGAGAGTAAAATCATTTCAGATCATTAGAATATTGATACCTTGGAAATTACAGTGAATGTTGACAAGCATAAAACCACTCGCTGTAGAAATATTCTCGCTCATTATAGTTCAAGTCAGAAAAAATATTAAAGTAATGCTGCAATCACACACCATCACTCCTTCCAGAGCTGATATCATACTTCGTAATATATTAAGACAGTCCACAGACACACACACACACACACACACACACACACACACACACTCACACATACACACTCACTATGTAATTTACTTTGAATTTACATAAATGTAAAACTAGATCATCCTTCAATCCCTTCAGAAACTGCTATTCATTGCGCTTACTAAAATGCTATCTAGGACAATATGCTGAGCTTTTATTGTTGTTTTTATTCTCACCTTAAGCTCCCTTTAGCCCAGGTGCCTGGGATTGCAGTTTATCCCCTCCTCCACGTGGAGCATGAGACCTGCCCTCAAGGCAGTCTAAGCCAACCAAATCAATCAATCAATCAATCAATCAATCAGTCAGTCAAAATTGCAATGACCCTTCTGCCTCAGCCTCCAGAGTGCAGGAAAAATGGGTTTGCACCATCATGCCCATCTAATTTTCTGTTTTAGAAGCCTGTTTAGAAGATTTCACAGTATCAGCATGCTTTTAGTGTTGAATGATTTACATGCAACATTAAAGTTCTACTTGAAAATAGTCACACTTTATGCATTTGAAATATTTCCAGTCCTAGCAGGCTCTCTAGTTTCAATGTGTGCATATTTCCACTCACTGGCATTAAAAGCATAGTCACATGTCAGGAGGGAAGGCTGCCCACGGTCAAGAGATTTGCCAGGTTCCATAGCACATAGTGCTTGCCTCAGGGTCTCTGCAGCCAATGCTGGCGCAGTCTTCGGCAGCTGTGATGCCCCAGGGCTGCTACCATTAGCTTGTGCCCCTTGTCAAGGGCTCCTCTTAGGGACACATAGAAAAGAAGCCAGAATTTTCACACTGTTTGAAATACTCTATTAAAAGTGGGAAATTTGAGAAACATTTTCCTTTACTGGAATAGGACAACTTCTTAGAGAAAGCTTGCTTTGTGGCCACCATAACAAATACCACAGACAAACCAAGAGGCCTTTGCCAAGCTGCCCAGTTGGGGCAGACACAGAAAGGGGGCCCTGGAACTTGTCTTCGAAAGCCACTGTTCCTAGAGCTTCTTGCAGCAGAATCCACAGCTTCCAACACATGAGAAATTTCAGGCACCAGAAAAACATTTATTTCTAAGGTTTTTAGGTTCTTAATTCACATCTGTTTTAGTCTGCTTGAGCTACAATAATAGAATACCTCAGAGTAGGTGACTTTAACAATACAAATGTGTGTGTGTGTGTGTGTGTGTGTGTGCAGTTCTTCAGACTGAAAGTGCAAGCACAAGGAGTGGGCAGGTTGGTGGCTCTCGATGTCTCTTGGACACCGCTCCGGTGTCTCATCTTTGTGGGCACCTCTGCTTGGCATCCTCTCCTCATAAGGAAATCCGTCCTCTTGGATGGAGGCTGCGTCTTTCTGAACTCATGTAACCTCAGTAATCCCTTGCAGTGGTCGATACACTGAGTCAACATGGGAAATTAAGAAGTTTAACTAAGCGACACAGCAGGGTGCTGGCCCCCTCTTAGGCTGGCACAGAGATGGTGTGAGCACCACACCGTCCTCAGCGCAGCAGGATAGGCTGCTTCCGAAGTAGGGAGGAAGGGAGGTTGCTCCTCTCCGCTTTTGCTCCTGCTGCATTTGTGGTCTTCTCCCTCCCTGAGCTGTTGCTCGCTCCCAGCCTCCCTGCCCTTGAGTCAGCTGATTACGGCCTAAAACCTCCACAAACTGTGAGCTAAATAAAACTTTCCTCCCTTAACTTTGAGTGTTGGGTATTCTGTCTCAGCAACAAGATAGAAATATAACCAAGACAGGTCATGTCTCCAGATACACTGGCCACGTAGGCTGTTTCCACCTGAGAAGTTTGGAGGAGACACATGTTATTTCATAATGCTGTCCTCCTTACAAAAATGTCTCAACAGCATGCCCTGACAGAGGTGGTCACGATGACATGAAAACTAAGTGACACAATTTTAAATTCAGTTGTAGCAGTCTTCAAAAATCATAGTGTACCTTGGCGTTCGCCTGTACCCTGACATCAGGGGGCCTCTGTTGTCTTTTGCTATTCTACTGTTATATGTTAGAGTTAAGGCTTTAAACACATGTTGAATTTTTAAGTATGAAAAATTACTGGTTATTAAAATAAATGTTCATTGCTAAGTCAGAAACCATTCTACAGTAATAATTTCAGGCTTTTCGGTAAGCAAAAAAGAACATCCTTTCCATAAAGTTTACTTCACAAAACACTTTATATTTTCTCTAGAATTAACCTAGTTGTATACAAAATTTTATTTATCTAAGTCCATTACCTCATAACTGCAACCGGGCAGTTCCTGTAACAGTTCCCTGGAATTTGAATACCTTAGACATAACCTCACATAGTTCTAATTAACAAGTAACCTTTCTGAAAAATCGCTTAGAAAGTTTCTCATTAGTAATCAGACAGACGTCTGCAATTTTTTTTTCAGAGTTGATTTCGCAATTTTAGACTTTTAATTGGGTTCCTTAGCATCATTTCACAAACCTATTCTTTACTCTGGGAGACTGTCAGACTTCTACCCTGCCGATGACACATCTTGTCTTCTTCAATTATTTGTAGTAATTACAACAAACCAGATGCACAAGATGAATCATTCTTCATGTGATTTAACAATTACTGAACCTGCTACTCATTGTGCTTGTATTATTTTCAGAACTAAACAGCCTACTTAATTGGATAACATGTATTTTCTTTTTATTCTTCTTGCGATTATAAAGAGTATAGGCAGAGCTAACCAAAACTGTTTTCATGTGCACACTTGTGTGTGTGTGTGTGTGTGTGTTACTTGGATTGAGCCCTTGGCCCTCACACTGAGGTAAGTGCCACGCCCTTTTTCTTTCTTATTGTGAGACACTAGCTTCCCCAGGGGGGCTTGAGCTTGTGACCCTCCTACCTCAGTATCCCAGAATGCCGTTTCTCCTTCACTGGGTAAATGTTCTCAATGAACTGCTGTCATAGTCATACACATGAGCATTACATGACAGTGTGGCATTCTATCACATATATACCTGTCATCTACCACTTAAAATTATCAAAATACAACCACTGGAACTATGTCATAATATGTAGACTTATTCGGATAGTGCTCTGATTTTCACACATAACCTATAAAATTGACTTACTGTTCTGGAACTATTTCTTCTCATATTTTCACTGATGCTTCTCGAGAGTAATAAGGGAAAGTCCACTTCATAAATTCACGGAACTATATTCATTTAGGATCGCTACACCGGCGCACAAATAAAATGAAGAGTATGTGATATAAATGGTTTTTCAAGTTGGCAGAACAGGGAAGGAACTACTAAAGCAGTGAATGGATGTAGCAAGTGAATGAAACAGTAAAAAAGAAACACTGGAAAGGTAAGACATTGAAGAAGAGTATAAATAGTATGGAGCAAGAACATATCGAATTGATTAGTCAATTAATTCAACCCAAAATAAGTGATAAAAGTTTGTATGGCATTTTATTTTTCTTTTGGATTATGGCCGGCTCAGCCTGCCATGCGGGTGGGGATAGGGCTGGCACAGCATGTGGTACGGTTGCCTAAGCTTGCCTAAGCAGCCACATTAGACTGCTGAACCATCTTGTCAGCCCTTCTATGGAAAAATTCATGGTACCACAAGTCTGTAATCCAGATCAGTTATGTCATCAATTAAAATGACCACGACCTTGTTGATGCCTGAAGTTTGTGTGAAATGAAGAAAAGCAGGGCTGCGACTCAGCAAAGTGTATGAGTCTCTTGCCTGTTGTATGTATTTTACTTTCTGTGGGAGAATGATGGCGTCAGTGACGCAGAGGACCACAACCCTCGCACGCTTTAGGCCTTCAGAATTGACGCAAATCCTTTCCATTTCTGACCTGGAATATTCTTGGAAGATGCTGGCTCGGTAGCATAGCTTTGGAGTTCACTCCAAAGATATCCACCTGGACTTCAGCATATGGTACAGCTCTTGCCTAAGCCATAAACAAAGTGATGGTTCTTTCTATTCCCTCTAGTATGAAAAGCAAGCTAAAGCTGTTTGCTGCCAGGTGTCCCTCTCCTGGCTCTTGTGCACTTATTCTTGCTTCCCTTTCATTGTGTCAGCAATGCCTTTCTTGGTTCCCACCTACTGTTCCCAAAACACACTGCAGTTGCTACTTTTCTCCACAAGGGGCCTGTGTTTTTGCTCCTTTGTTGCCTCTTTAGTTTTGCTGCTTATTCTAATTTCTGCACTCCAATGATCTCTGATGGTCACACTGCGAATGGCTTCTGTTACTTCAGGACCCTGCCATTGCCACTGCTGTCACTGAACAAAGTGCTGTGACAGCCCTGTCCTGCGGAAGCATCTTCCGCTGCAGCTGTCAGTGACGCTGGGCCTCTGTTCTTAAGTACCTTCTCTAATTTTTTAGATAATATATAACTGTCTGGTTGCACTGTGGGTCAGCACTGAGAGCCCTGCCTGTTAGTGAGCTAATGCCTCCTGTCATCACCTTTCTCTACCAGTTCTCCTGACCCAGTGGCCACATGGACATATACACTCCCCTGAAGCCCCTGAAGCCTCTGGTCACCTTCCGGTGAGCTAGGACCAGCAGGGTGCTTCTGCAGACTTGGAGTCGCTAGCGGGATGTAAGGACTCCAGATCAGTTCAGTGCTGAAGTTATTTCACATTGCAGAAGTCAGAGCCGATATTAGTATGCATGCAGATTGTGCTTTAAAATGTTTACAGTCAGCTGACTCTAAGAAATAAAAATCAAATGTTAGTTTTCTTAGACATTCATGAGGAATCTGTTTCTCTATGGCTTCCTGCTCCATTGCTATGCTTGGTTCAGGAGCCAAAAGAATTGTCATGTGCACAATCATCCACGTGCATGTGCATACCACACAGGAGCTCACTTCTTTGGTCCAACTAAAGACAGGAGATAGATAGTAGGTATGGAGGAGTTGGGTCAATTTCTAGATAAGCACATCAAAAAGGAAGCGCTAGGAAATGACCACTATTGAACAACAGATGGAAGAAAAATCAGGAAGCAGAAATGGATCTCAGATTCCCAAAGTAAGGAAATACAAACTTTTTCTCCTATAACTTATTAAACTCTAATTCTTAAAATAAAATAATCTAGCTGGGCGTGGTGGCGCACGCCTGTAATCCCAGCACTCGGGAGGCTGAGGCAGGAGGATTGGTGCGAGTTCGAGACCAGCCTGGGCTACAAAAGTGAGCTCAAGGCCAGTCTGAACTGCATAGTGAGACCCTGTCTCAAAAAGACAAAAAATAAATAAATAAATAAATAAATAAATAAATAAATAAAATAATCAGTTAGTAAGCATATGTCATAGTTTAAGCAACCAGGAACCAGAAGAATATTAAAGCTATTAAAAACTCACACTGTATAATTAATGTAAAAGAAAAGAAACTCTTAAACCGAATGCTCTGCTAGTAAAAAAATAGTTAATTATAAGATACGAAATAAAATACATTTTAAGTTAGGTTAGCTTGCAGCTCTATAAAGTTACCACAGCAATATTGCAGCAGTTACACTTGCACGTAAATGGACCCTTCGGCAATACTGTAAGATGACATTGAAGGAATAAGCAATTATCTTCACCTTCACCTTCACCTACTTATTCTGAGATGTCACTTTCTTAAAATAGGTTTCTTGATCATATAATCTATGTCAAATTTATAGAAAAATTGCAGACTGCATCTCATTATTTTACCATTCCTATTAAATAAAATACTCATGATTAGAACCAATGAAGCTGTCATATAATTATGCTTTATTATTTTTAAAATACATATATCAGTCATGGTAACACTCCAAGTACCATGGGATCCAAACAGTCTTCTTCCATATTATCTTTCCTTTATTTTATTTTATTTTATTTTTGTCTTTTGAGACAGGGGCTTGCTATGCAATTCAAGACCTTGATCTTGCTTTGTAGCCCATGGTGGTCTTGAATGCTCGACAGTCCTGTAGCCTCAGCCTCTGGAGTGCTGTACACCATCACCCCCACCTTCTATATTATGTCTTAAGGACTCAACTGATGGCTACTGTTGGATATGCTTCTCCAAGAATTAAGAATATGGGCACCAGGTTTATTGCTTTCTAACAATTAAATTCAGTTCTATGGTGGAATGAAAGTAGGTCTACAAGAAAAAGATCATCACCATTAAGCACACGTATTTGAAAACTTTAGGATCCAATCAATGGAGATGGTATGACATTTCTCCTAGCAACTTGACTAAGGACAAGTGAGGCTTGCTCCCACCTATGGACTCTGAGCTTCCTCTCCATTTGCCCCTCACAGAATCTGCAGGGCCTAACCACAGAGATCTCTATCTTCTCTGGTCTTTTAAGAGTGTAAGTAGAAGGTTTTTTTCTCCTTTTCCCCTATTGCATTAATTTTTTAAAAATTTCGTGTTAGTTCTTTACCCCCAGAACTTTTTCCATTGATCAATTTCCTCCCGAATCTTCCCTAGCACCTGCTTTGCCATTAATAGCTTAACCCAGCTGTTAACGATCTGCCCAGCCTTGAACTCAGCCTAACTAGTTCCTATGGAGTTCTGTCCTCTCTCTTTCAGAAAAACCTTGGCTAATAAGCAGGTGAAATTTTCTCTTCAATAGTATTTTTCATAAAGAACTTCCCATTTACTATAGAACTCATTTCTGAAATTCTTCAAGAGGTTTTTTTTTTAATCTTCTGTATAATAAATTCAATGTTAGTCATTGCACTTTTGCCTTGGTCACTTTTATGCTTCTACAAAAATGCTTGTGTGGGCCAGGGAGATAACTCAGTGGAATAAGGGCTTACCTGGTAAGCACAAGGTCCTGAGTTCAATCCCTGGTACTGCAATAAACAAATAAATAAATAAATAAATAAATAAATAAATAAATAAATAAATAAGCTTGTGCGACAGGATGTAAGCAAGTAGATTAGTTTCATGACTACGATAGCTGGAGTAATCCAAGCTGTGTGGTTCCAGAGTCCAGTAAGGGCTCAGCTAGTTGCAGTGAAATATCACAAAAATGTAAGCAAACAAACCAACCAACCAGAAAGGCAAACAGCTATGTGCAGAAAGAAGCAGAGGTCATACAGAATTCCTGGAGGTAAGTACCAGAAAGCATCCAGGCTCTCTCCTACAACAGCTGTTTCTCATGGGCAATAGCGCCTTGTACTAGGTCTCATATTGCCTGTGGGACAGCCTTACTGCCTCGATATTCTCAGGTCCCTGTGACCCAGTCTTCCCCTAACCGACCCCACCTCTTAGAAATTTTCTAACTTCAACACCATGACACTTGGGGCCAATCCACAAAAGTTATATCAAACTATAACTGCCATTTTTTATTAACAAAAAGAACATCTGCTTGATGAGATGGATCAAGGTTGTTACTTACTACTTGAGAAAAAGCACTTTTAGTGGCACTCTTCTATATTCCAGTTGTAAGTAAAAGGAGAATGCAACTCAGTCAAGTCATTCTTTAAACAGAATTATAATAACTGGCTGGAAAATATTCTATGACAATTTCAACAAACACGCAAAGTGAATTTTCACTTGGTCCATTTTAAGAAAGATCTTCATAAATAACACATTTCTGTTAAGAAAAATATAGCAGGTAACTGCAAGCTTATTAAATTTACAATTAGTTGAAAATTACAAAATAGTACATTCTCACCCTTGAAAACTGAGGGAGCATGTGTGATTTTTGTGATATGCCAAGTGCTTGGAAGCGAAGGTGATATACAGAGAAAGAAATGTGAACAATTTATTGCTTCATTTCTTTTCCAAATAAAAACTAATAGAATGCACAATATGATTCTCTTGAAATGAAATTTCTTGATTCTGATGGTCAATCTGCCTAGCAGGAAATAACATGTTACTAATATTTTCAAATGTTCCCCGATCTATGAATAAAATACTGTTCAATTACAATAACTGACCTAATTTGTGGATAACGCAGCAGTGTTATTAAAAGTGACTGATTTAGAAAGATCAAGCATTGACCATTTCATTAAATTAACACAAGTCAGTTAAGCTGGGATTCTTTGAATATCATGTTCCCCCCTTGTATTTAAAAATATATCATTAACTAGTTGAATGAGATCTAGGAACAGAGATATTTAATACCTAGGAAATAAAAAGCCACTTCTCCATAAATACCAGAGATAAAATGATGAAACCCTGACCATATAATGCATCTTAGTGGTAGGGTGGACGCATTGGTAGATAGTCCTCACATACCTAACTTCAGCAACAGGTGTCACCTACATCCTGGCGTCAGTAATGAATTTTATGTTTATGTTCACATGACAACGTGCACATGAGTAGATCTGAAAGAGATAAGGCGGTGTCTTTAGCGCAGACCTTGGGACGTTCAGAGGACAGACAGAGACAAGAGACAACTTGGAGTCTCTGCGGACCACAGACAGAGGGAGAGCGCCATGCCGGCAGACACAGGCCACTTTGCAAATCTCGGTGACCGAGTGGGTTTAGTACTAGCTCCAGAGCAAGAAGGGGCAACAGCCCTCCTCAGCAAGCAGTTAAGCAAGGTAGGGTTCCTAGGTGTGGCTCCACTTCCTTCTTCTCTGCAAGTAGCAAAGCGGAAGAGGCTTCTCCTTCCCGCACCTCCTCTTCACCCCCCCATTCAACATTCCTTTCCTGCTTAAGGACCCGCATCCTGATCTCCCACTGTAGTAAACAGAGCCCGACGCAAGTAATGTGTGTAACCACGCTGTGCTGGGACCCACTGCCACCAGCACCCTGCAGTCCTACTCATTGGATCTTGTCTTCTCAGTATTTCTAAAAATCACGAAAAAAGGGAGACGTGCACTCTCTTTCCGTCAACGCTTACGGAATGCCTAGCATTATGGCATGTCTAGATGACCCCCGCCCCAGCTTCATTCACTCATAGGTGGGGTTTTCTCAAAGGTGGCTGGGCCTGAGGTGCGGGACATGGGCCCAGGCATGGTGCAGTGCTAGGCTCAAGGCAGGAGGGGGAAGGGGTGAGTGTGGCCTGCTGCCAGCAGTCTGGCTGATGTACAAATGATAGAAACAGCCGGCCAGCCCTTGCTGCCTTGGTGACCTGCTGCCCACTATGAACTGCTTCTGTGCTTTGATTTCTATCTGCTGTGCCACTTTGCCTTGGAGCCCGCTGATTATGGCCTGAAATCTCTATAAAATGCGAGCTGAGCAAGCCTTTCCCTCTCCCACTTTGGGTGTCAGGGCTTTGGTTTGGCAATGACAAAGCAACCGAGACACCTAAGTGTGTGTCATGAGACAGGGTCGTTGAAGTCCTCACAGAGCAGCTAATGACCTCCGCTCAACCCACGCAGAGATTGTTGCCAGCCATGGGAGGAGAACAGAACATACTCCGGCTTGAGCAACATGGCCTGGCCTCCTCACACAAGGACAAGAACGGGGCTTTACAGATTAGCTAAGGGGCACTGGGGTCTGGGGATCTTGATCTCAGTTCTTGTTTCGTGGTTCCAGAGGAACCCTATGGCTTCATTGCCAGTTCAGGTGCCATGGGATAGCTTTTCTGGCCTAGGAGGACTGATCTCATTATGGAGTGCTCAGCCAGGCTCTGCCTTTCTTACATTCTGAGATGACAGATCTGGAAACTTCTAGACCCTGCCTCAGGAAGGTCTGAAGTTGGACTTTTTAAAGCTGGTAATTACCTGTTCCACCTCTGAAAGTTACTTTTTGTTACTCTTAGGGTCTTCATTCTTAAAGGAGCTGGGATACATCAGCTAAGATTTAGGGAAGTCAGTCTTGTAATACAAACACTTCTTTTCTTCTGTATTTAGGACAGGGTCTACAGAGTTCACAGGCTCTCACTACGTGGGTTGGACTCACAGTGATTCTTCTGTTTTTAGCCTCCCAAGTGCTGGGCAGTACGGGCACATACCACCATGCCCAATCTCCACTGCCGTCTCAGCGCACCCCACGGGCAGGGCTAACACAGCATCCTGGGGATTGAACTGTGGCTGCTGTGCTCTACCTAAGCAGGGACTTTAGTCTGCCAAGCTATCAGGCCATTCCACAAAGACTCTTAAAAATGACGTAATATGGCTACATGCAGAGCTTAGCAGGGACCTATCCCAAAGAAGCTTCAACTTAACAAAATATCAAGTTTCTTCATCTCCTTTCTCCCTACCTTTGTTTCTGTTCACCCTCTCCACAAGGTTCTCAGAGTTGTTCAACAGGAAAGCCAACAGCTGGAGAATACTTTCTGCAGGGCTTATGACCTATGCAGTATGGCGCCAAGTGAGAGAAGCAAAGTGGGGCAGATTAACAGTGGACAGTCTAGATGCTGTGATGAGGCTGTAGCTTAGGTTATGTGGCTGAAGGAGGCTTCTCTCACCAGCGGGCATCAGAGCAGATTGACCTGGCTGGGGCATGCCGAGTGACTCTGCAGATAACTGGGAAGGAGGGGTGAAGAAGCCCTGTGGAGGGCAAGGGCTGTCATGTCTGAAGGGCAGCAAAGAGGCCAAGAATTCCCAGAACCTCTAAGTAATGAAACCTTTATGATTTGAATCACAAAAGTGGGCCAGGGATAGAGCTCAGGGGCACAGCACTTGCCCGGCTGAATGGATGGATAGACAGACGGACGGACGGATAGATGGATGGATGGATGGATAGATGGATGACAAAAGTTTGTTCTTCACACTCATTTGACTAGAAAGTCAACTGAAGCATGTTTCCCCTGAAAGCCTCAGGAACTTACCATTTTCCCCCAGCTCTGGAGCTTCTCAGAATTCCTTTGCTCCAGACCACAGAGCTCCAGTCTTACTGCAGCCTCCACATGGCCTTGAGCTTCTGTTTTGACTTGAATACTTGGGACCAGTTGGATGATCCAGAGTACCTCTCCACATGTGCGATTGCACCTGGCAGTGCCCTTTTCCTAATGAGGTCATCCTCATGACACCTAAGGGTAGGACAAAAGAACACTCTTAGATCACCATGAAGCACATCCGTCTGCTTAACCCATGGGGTATTCAGGAAAGCACCAAAGTTGTATGGGCTTCTCTGGAGTTAACGCAAGCTACACGGTAAGAGATTAGGAATGCTGCCTTTGCTTCCAGCCTGGATCACATCTCTGATTCAGGGCCGTTTTTCTTCAACACAGTGACAGTTTCTACTAACCTGAGCGCTAGAAACTTGCTAATACAGTTTGCATTAGTGTGGCCAATAATGTTACAGAATTGTTAAGCTTGTGTTACACTATGTGCTACACTATGTTACACTATGACACACCCTCTGCTGCAAACTTCAGGGGAGTGCCAAATTCTTTCTTTTGTAAACTTGCATTGTTATAGCTACTTAAATATATATGCCTTTGTTCATTTAAAATAGTTTTGTTGCCCCTCTCTCTCTCTCTCTCTCTCTCTCTCTCTCTCTCTCTTTCTTTTTGTTTGCCCTTTTTCTTATACAGATCTTTGGTAGTATAAGGCTGATTCAAATGTTTTTATGTTTAATTCATGTCTTCTAGTCTTTTTTTTTTTTTAAATTTTATTTATTTTTTTCTTGTTTCAGAACCTCTGTTTGTTTATTCACTTATTTTTATGGCTGGCTCAGCCCGCCCCAAGGGCAGGGCTGGCACAGCATGTGGTGCCGGGGATCGAACCGCGGTCCCTGAAGCCGCCCAAGCTTTCCCAAGCAGGCGCTTTAGACCACTGAGCCATCCCGCTGGGCCCCAATGTCTTCTAGTCTTATGTTAAGGGAACAGAATCAATATTTATTGAATGCACATAAACTTCAGAATCTCGTGGGAGCAGAGGTAACATTTTCCCCATCATTAAGAGCAAATGTTTAGAAGCAAATTAGTGAGCAAGAAAAACCTGAAAAGGAGGAAAAAAAGATAATTTTTCGCAATTTTGTAAATATGCAACTTCGGCACCCTCACAACAAACGACAGACCGTCACATGGGACGGGACACGCCACCACTTTCTCCCAGAGTGGCTTGGAACTCCATCTGATGTAGTATTTTACCCAAAAGTCATGCATTTCTGAGTAATGGCACAGTTGAAAGGCAGAGAGATAGTGCAGGGGAAAGGCCTCTTCTCAGATCCTCGCGCCACTGTTTTTGAACTGATGAGAAGCAAGACGTGGATTTTCATCTTTCGGCAGAAGGGTGAGAATGGAAATAAAAAAGCTTTGTCTTGGTAGCACACGGAGGAGACTTGGAGTCCCACTGCGTGTCCTGTCTCCAACTCAACAATCCTCATTGTTTTAGGAAGAAATATTAACTTCCCCTCACCTCTTTTACAATTTCTTAAGGATTTCTTCTCTAGAGAACAGCTGGATGGTCATTAAAAATAAAGTTTACATAAGCATATGAAATAATGTGTTGGCTCTTGTCCTCACCTGCAATTACTTTTCCAAGTTCGGGAATATTTATAATATAAAATCGGATTCACTGAATTTTACCAGAACTCTGAATCGCAGATGTGTTCTTCTTATCCCCTCCACCCTAAAAGCATGGAGTGCAGTTAGGCTGGGTGCTTTGCTTGGCTTCTGTGCTCACCACAAATCAGCTGAGTGTAGTTCTGCCAGCCAACCTGTAGCCCACGGTGACACTGGGTGACGCCAGGGGCCCACAGGTGACACCTGCAGCCTCGAGTCACTCTTATGGTTAGCAACCACCCTCCGACTGTGGCCTCTGCTTAACGTCACAGCTCGGCTCTCTTAGGAGCTGGCTGTTTCGGTTCTCACTTGTAATGTTCTGTGTCAGTGCCGAAAGAAATGACAAGAAGATCTGATGAATTTAGCTCAGAGGTCTCCCTCAGATTCTGTCTCTCTAGAAGTGAGCCCCAACTCTCAGAAGTATCTCACTTTTATTTGGGGTCAAGGAATGCGCTCAGGTGCAGAATCACTTTAGTAAAGAAACGTTACAATCTCTGACCTCCATTTGTCCAATGCTAGGTTCACACAAATACTAATTATAATCTCTGACCTCCATTTGCCCAATGCTAGGTTCACATAAATACTAATTACAAAGGGAGATGACTGCTAATGGAAAGCCTTCAGGGTAAGCTGTTATCTTTCTCCTTCAATCTCAGCTTTCTAGGATTCCCAAAACCACTGACGTCCCTGGGACTTGTTTTATTGTTCTTTGTCTTGTGAGACACTAATTATGTATCTCTACATTTCCCCCCATTATTCAATGCTGAAAAATAATTTTTTGAAGCATTAAGGTGAGGACTGTAGACTTTTGATCCATAGCTTGTTGCTGTATCTGTCCTCATTGCTAACCTAAACAGGATGCACAATTAGTACAGAGAGAATATACACAAATCTCTACTACATTTCCACTAAGCCAGGAGATGACATGAAAAGGATTTAAGGTTTTCAATGCCATTAGAGAAGCTTTGTAACAAATCAAGCTTGGTTCCATGAAATGAGTTATATAAAATGAAATACTCCAAACACATTTTAAACAAGGTTGACATTGTAGTATAGAAATTTGACTCTCCAACTTAACAACAGCTTGTTCCAAATCACTTCTCTTATTCTTTAACTCTGAGTCTACGTGTCTTCGAGAAGTCCATAATTGTTTTAAGTCCTTCTGGCATTGCTGTACAAGATGAACAGTTTGTACACCTTGGCCACTGCTATTCTGACTGTAGCAGCAGTGAATATGAAGGCTATCATGAATTCAAGCTTTTCTTTTGTTCTTTTCTTTAACATCTCCAGCAAATGTTGAAACAGCATCATCAAAATAAAGTTTTGCCACAAGGGTGTAGTTATATCAGAAGTCAGATTCTGGTCCTTGTCCTGAGAATATAGATGTTATTCCTAGAAAATTTAAAGCTAACAGAAGAATTATATATATATATGTATATATATATATATATATATATATATATATATATATATATATAGTGACATGTAATGGTAGGGTTAGAAGAGTGTCTTATAAGCAACAGGTGAAGGAGATGAATACATGCCTGAGTAGAACGAGTTGTGTTCCTTTTAAATAATACAATGTTTTCATCTCAATTTCTTTTCCTTCTGCCATCCAGGCAGAGCCATAAAGTTCTAATAGAGCTTCATAGAGTTCCAATCTGATGCTTCCATTGTAAGTATCAAGTAACTCTCAGGCTGCCTTTCCTCTACAGATTTCCAAATGAATCCTAATCCTTAAGACAAGCAACACTGGTATTCTGGCAGGGTGGCAGATCTGGCAGTGGAAATATTCTACTAGCACCTACACTGTTAAAGTACTTTCCTTGGGGAAGAAAAAGTCCCCTTTTTCTTCCCTTACCTTGGAGTTATTATTTATCAGACTTTTTCCATCAGTGAACTTTTCTATTGAGTGATGAATTTGGAATATAAACCCAATAACTAAAGTTACCTTTAATACTTACCAGAAACAACAATAAAGCCATCATATTGATGCAAGAAAAAAAAAAAAAAAACTATCTCTGGTAGATGATCTCCAAATGATATGTTCCTCTAGCTCCCTTTGGGTGATGATTGATCCTAGATGTCAATCTTAAAAGAGGTCAGCATTTGTTGGACCTTTGGTGTTTAGGTCTGGTCCACAGCGGGAGCATCCGTCCCTCCCATAGCTGCTAGATATTTTGGCTTTGGTGTTATCTCTTTTGAGGGCCCAGCCCTGTCTGACTGCCTATAATTTTTCTATCTAACTTGGCTGTCTGAAACATTCCCCCTCTGAAGAAGTAACCTGAACTGTCGTGAGGGGGATATGGGCGACGGCCGCTCTGGCTTCTTCAGGCTGATAAGGGTCATAGTTGGGGATCGGCAGTCAGAGATACTCTCCAGAGGTCCTACCTAATGGCCCTCAACAGACAGCAGGCTTTTTTATCTTACATAGGTAGAATAGCTTAGATTTTTTTTATTTATAGAGTCTGACAGTTTGTTATAAGTCCCTCTAGCTTTTATTATATTCATCTCTAAACTTTGAGAGCTCATGAAAACCAGAATGCCCTATTTTTTCTATTTTTAATTATCTTTGTAAAAGAACAGTGATATCAGCAAGCTAATTTAATTTGTTTGTTTTGTTCTAATATTTGAGGTATGATAATGGGAAGAAAAGTCAGGATTAGAGAAAAACAAAGAGATCTGTGCCAATGTCCAGCAATAGGCTGGGTTTTCTTTTGGTCATGATTTCTTAGGGCTCCTCCGTGCAGATAACAGAGATTGTCTGGCCAAAGGGAGCAGGCAGGCCCAGTGCCCTCTAGTCCTACTGGACCATCTGGGAAGCTGAGTCTGAGTTCTGGGGCCTTCACCTCAGAGTGCAGCCTCACTTCTAAACAGCCGCTTTGGCAGCCAGGGCATGGCTTGTGGGCTCTTGAGACAATCCCTCTTATTCTGGCCTGGCTTCCGACAGCCATACCAGGTGAACTTTATCATCACTGAACAATTCTTGGAGCCAAGAGAATCAGACCTTTGGATTTGATACTGCAATAAGACAGCTAGTTTTTTTATCTCTTTTTGTTTTCCCTCCCTGGTTTTCTCCCAGTCCCAATTATAGGAAATTTATTTCTTAGTGTCCTATAAAGTATCAAGTGTGTTTTTTCATCAATCAGAGATTTTATATCAGAATGTTTACACTTACTCATTTTCTAGGTTTTATTCGTCGAGCTGGTACCCAAATTTTTCCAGTATCTGTAAGAACACAAGCAAAACCTCTTCCCCATCTCTGGATAACTCCTGGGTATTATTCGCCTCTTTCTCCAACCCATTGCCACAAACATCTGAAAAGTCCTCAGAATCAGAGGACAGAGGCTGAAGAACTGGAAATGTTTGCTTTACTTTTGGATTTTCTGATTTAGATTCTTCACCCAACAAGGATAAATTAAGAGATGTGGTGCTGTCTTCCTGTTCTGTAATGTCCTCATCAACTGAACCCCTTATAAGACTGCTTTCCTGAATCTGAGGAATTGACTGCACTCACTTCCTCAGAGTCAGACCGCAGGAGCTCCAAAGTCACTGAGACAGGGCTACGCAAAGATCACACATTTAAAGGGATAGGTTCTTCCTTGCTGGTGCACTCTTTGCAGAGCTTTTATGACCTGCTTCCAGACTTTTAAGTCTAGAGCAGCTTTTCCTTTAGGTTGAAACCACAAACAATATCTTTTTATAAGGAAAAATAATTCTTCAAAACTTTTTGGTTTCACCTTTACCCCTGCTCCTGAGTAATGTCTCTATGGACATACTCTTTGTCTGCTGAAGCGGAATTTCCCGTTACTTTGAACTATTGCCAGTGGTTTCGCCTACTCTGGGTGTACTTTTCCCACTTGGTCAGGCCTCTCTTAACTGACCCCTGGTCATCTTCCATGCCCCTCATTGCGCACCACTTGTTGTAATGTTCTGTGTCGGTGCCAAAAGAAATGACAAGAAGGCCCAATGAATTTAGCTCAGAGGTCTCACTGAGATTCTGTCTCTCTAGAAGTGAGCCCCAACCCTCAGAAGTATCTCACTTTTATTTGGGGTCAAGGAATGCGCTCAGGTGCAGAATCACTTTAGTAAAGAAATGTTACAATCTCTGACCTCCATTTGCCCAGTGCTAGGTTCACACAAATACTAATTACAAAGGTTTCAAGCAAGGGAGGAGACTGCTAATGGAAAGCCTTCAGAGTAAGCTGTTATCTTTCTCCTTGAATCTCAGCTTTCTAGGATTCCCGAAACCACTGCTGTCCCTGGGCTTTGTTTTATTGTTCTTTGTCTTGTGAGACCCTAAGTACATATCTCTACACTCACTGGCACCTGGAACTCTTCTCTTACTGCTCTGTTCTGAAGCCACCATCCTGTCTGCACTTCTCAGAGTCAGAACCCTGAACAGATTCCCACAATACCTGGCACCCACACTATCCCAGAATGAAATGGCAAGCAGACTAACAAGAGTCACAAGCCCTTATCCTAGTAAAGCCTGAGCCACGTCACGCAAGGAATCCCCCTAGATCAACCTGCAATGGATGGTAGCATTGCTGCTACAGCAGCTTCAGATTGAGAGTCCAAGTCCAGGCTGGTGGGTGGCAAAGGTTTGAGGACAGCCTCAGATGTCAATGACAACAAATAAGGGGCAGGGTGGAGACCAGGGAATCTGAAAAGCTAGCTTGGAGTTGGTGGTACTATCAGCTGACTCATCAATCCTCCCTGCAAGCTGTCCCTGTGCATCTAGGGGACAAGGGGGAGCAAAGGAAGGTGAAGTAATCTTAGCCACAGCTCCAGCCCTGAGGACAAACTGGAGAGCCACATGCTTCCCTCTTACCTTGCTTGTGTCATGGAAACCCTTTTCTGCTTTAAACCTTAATTCAACACTTTGGTACTTTAGATCAATTAAAAACACAAAATTAATTACATATATTGTCCCTTCACTGCTTAATCTTCAAAAGCAAATTTGATGTGGAGCGTCCCGTCAGCCACATGCCCGAGTCACTCCCGCCTGCTGTGCACCCCTGCACAGGTGCTTCTAGCTGGCCTTGAGCCTCGACGTAATCATAGGAATCCTTTCCACACTGCCCCTGACAATGCCTAAAAATGTAGAAAAGGGGTAATAACGAAGATTGAGAAAAGGAAAATAAAGACTTCAATGAATACAGCTGTGAAATCTCCTTTTAAGGATACTGTCATAGGCCTCAGGACACTGGTGCAGTTTCAACCGCCACTTGATGGGGAACTTTGTTCACTCCAGTCTGGGACTTCAAGCCTGCTCAGAGGTGCTGAATGACCTCTCTGCAGAGCCTCCAAGGCACATGCTGGCACACTGTGAATTACTGCTGCACGGATATTTCTGCTCTGTTTCTCTCTTCTCTTTTATATTCTGCCAGTTACTTAGCCCCTGCTCCTTCTGGACATTTAGCAGTCCGCAGAAGGTGGCACAGTTCCTGCCTTCCTTTCTGCGTCACTGACTTCCATTTCCAAGAGCCTAAGTCATCTCCTCGTGCTGTGACTTTGGGTTGATCAACCTTATAGAAGAAGGTATTACTAGGAAAGCGACAAGCCACAGGTGCGATTGCAATGTTTATTTTGATCATAGTTCATCTTTCATGGCTTTTCTCATTTTGCCTCTGTGAAGGAATTCATTCTTTTGGCCTCTGACATAATCCAAACTAAGAGAAAGGAACACAGCTGAGAAATGACCTCTTAATTTACTATGCAAGCAAGGTAGAAAGCTCACACCTTATACAATTCTATTTTAACACTGTAAGGACTTCACATGTATGCATTTGGGTATTTTTGCTGTTGTCTGCTTGTTTTTATCTGTTCCATTTGTAGTACACATTAGCATTCCCGGTAGGGACTTGCTGCTTGTGTACAATTTCTCTCAATTCCTGTTTCTTCCCCCTCCCTCCATCTCTCTTCCCCTTCCCGCCATCTCCTGCCTCTTTTGCACTTGAGAAGTACCTATTTCCGTGCTTCCTGTTGTCTATTTTGCTGTTGTTGTTGTTTTTTTTTTCTTTGTTTATCATTTGGGTTCGCATCTGAGAGAAGCTGTGCAGCCTCACGCTTCCGTGTGTCCGTCTGCCCCCAGATGGCCCCACACTACCCCTTGTGGCCGAGCAGGGCTGCGCTGCACACACGCCACATCTCCTTCAGGCGTGTGGTCACCCAGGGGCGGGCACGCGCTCTGCTTCTGAGATTTGGCTTCTTTGACGTGTGCTGCTACAACCATGGCTGTGTAAGCAGCGCATATTGTTGTCTTCTCTTTACCAAGGTGTCATGTCTTCTGCCATCTGCTTGCTTTTTCTTTTTGCAAATGTTCAGTGAACTCGTAGACCAACTACTTATCCAATAGCTCTGAACCAACTTCATTTTCTAGGACAGCATTCTGTTTTTCCATTCCACAGCTGTCTTCCTCAGATGGCTGACAGTTTAAGTGTAGCTTTATGGTCTCCACTGCAAGCTTAAAACACTAAGAGGCAGGGTTGATTGAGGAGGCGGTAATGGTGAAGATCAGACCAACCAGAAATCAGAAGTCCAATGCTGGCTCAGAGTCAGCAGAGCTGACCGTCCACCCAGTGAAGTGGTGAATGAGGGGAACTAGAGCTGTCAGATAAGCTGAAGGCAAAACCCAGGACCCACGGGGGGCCGTGTGAGGTCTCACTAAAACTGTATGATGGAAACAGCAGCTAAGCTTTGAACCTTCACTGCATCAGAGTAGAATCCGATTGGAACGCAGCAGTGCTAGCAGAATTCCACAGGGACTTTAAGTGTGCTGTGCCTAAGAAATAAACATTTTCACCTATCAGGAAATTAGATGGCCCCCAAAAGGCCAATGTGTTGAGCCATGCGTCCCCATGAGGAGGTGGTACATCCTTAGCAGAGGGATCTAAAGGAGGAAAGCCAGGCTTTTCAGACAGCCCTTGCTTTTTCTGTTTTGTCCCCATCGTAGCCTCTTACACCACCTTCTCCCAGTGTGGTGCATTTGCTTCTTCTCTAGCCCAGTGCAGCAGGCCAAGAGGCCAAGGATCAAAACCTCTGAGAGAGAAATGAGATGCGCTTGTCTTGCTGCACAGGATGATCAGCTCTGGTCTTTTGTCACAGCAAAGGAAAAATGATTAACACAGGAAGCCACTCTGAGAAATGGTCGTGACCCTGACCATATCTGATAACATGATTCAGAAGCCTATGGGATTGGATTTCAGGGAAATTTGGAAGCACCTTGAAAATTCTGGAAGTGAAATTTAATGGAATGTTCTTATAAAGCCTCGGAAGATCATGATTCTGATAAAAGTGCTGACAGTGAGTAAGGATCATGCTTACGAGTATTCAGATAAAATAGGAGTTGTGCGGGAAGGGGATCCATTTTAAATTCAGGCAAAGGACAGGGTTATATTTTTAGTGCCATAGATATTCTGGAAAGGTTAACTTGAAGGTGACAGAGTGATTAACATGGTGAATAATCTGTCAAGGAAACACAGATTCAGTACTAACTGCTTTTAATTATATTTAGTAGGAGAACCAGGAAAAAAAAAAAAGAAGAATACAAAACAATTGGGAAAGTTTCAATTTGGCCAGAAAAGCAGAGCATTTAAGGACAGTGCCAAGGAGTTGCTAAGGATATTGTCACCATTAACAAGAAGCCACTTATTGGCACTGGAACAGGAGGAAAGATATGCCATGGACATCTCAGGAGGCGGGTAGGGCTTCACGCATCGTAAGTCAGTTGTGTTCTCTGAGAAACTTCTTTCAGTAACTTCCAGAGGACAGGCTGCAAGATGCTGGCTACCTTAAGTCCATTAAATAACCCTTTAAAAAATATTTTACATGTCAGTTCTCCATTAGAGGAGCTGTGAGCAAAACTCTACTATGGGATGCAGGGGTTGAGATTCATTCTTTTGCATGTGGATAATTGACTTTCAAAAGACAATTTGCTCCAGAGGTTGTCTTTCTTCCTACATTTGCATTTAGTCCCTCCACCAAACATCAAATGCCGAAGGTAAGCGGAATTACTTCTGGGTCTTCTACTCATCTATTTTTTTTTTTTTTTTTTTTTTTTTGTGCCAGCAGCATGTATTTTTAACCTAAGAAACAAAAGATAATAAAAAACAGGCAATTGAAGTGAAGGAACACTTCTTAAAAGAACTGCACATGGGTACTAAGTATATGGAGAACTGTCCAGTGTCTTTGGTGATTAGAAAAATGCAAGTCGAGTGACGCTGAGATTCCTTCTGACTGATAAGAATGGGTGCTCTCAAGGGCATGCAGACAGCCCATGCTAGTAAAATATAAGGGGTAAAAAATGCATCTACATGGCTGGTGTGCGTGCGCACAATGCAGCCACTATGGAAGTCTGAGTGGAGGTGCCCCCAAAACACCAACACTAGAAACTTCATTTACTCATCAGCACCCCTCCTGGGCATCTGCCTTAAAGCACTGGAGCCATCACCTCACAGTGATCCTTACACACGCATTATCTTGGAGGCCCAGCTTGGAGAAGTTAAATTACAAAAGCAGGCTGTGTGCCCATCAAGACACAACTGGATAAAAAAAATGCATAAGACACGGGAATGCCAAGATACATAAGACAAGTCTTTATGGACGTGAAAAATGTAATATCCGATGCCACAATCTTAACAGGAGACCTTAACACCCCTTTATCCCAAAAAGGTGGGTCAATAAGACAAAAACAAATGGAGCAAAGAAGTAGCAGAACCAAACCAGAACTTGGAACAACTGGACTTAGTGGACATACACAGAGGGTTCCACTCAACCACTTCAGAATACACATTTTTTTTCAGCTGTGCATGGGACACTTTCAAAAATAGACCACATACTGGTCCATAGGCATGGTTAAGAATATGCAAGAAAACAAAAATTATTCCATGCATATTATGTGACTGCAGTGCAGTGAAACTGGAAATAAATGACAAAAGAAATCACAAAAAAAAAACAAAACAAAACAGAAATACATGGAAATTGAAAAACACACTCCTCAGCAACCAATGGGTTACAGAGGAAATTAAACAAGAAATAAAACAATATCTACATTTAACGTAAATATAAACACAATCTACTACAATTCATGGGATTCAAGGAAAGCAGTGCTTAAAGGGAACTTTACGGCTGTAAAATTCCCACATTAAGGAAACAGAACAGGAACAAATAAATACTCTAATGCTGCACTAGGTCATCTAGAAAAAGAAGAGAAAACCAAACCCAAAGCCTAAAGATGGGGGGAAGTTATAAAGATTAGAGCAGAAATTAATTCAATTGAGACAAAAAAAAAATACAAAGAATTAATGAATCAAAAAGCTGGTTCTTTACAAGACTAAACAAAACTGATAAATCCCTAGGAAAGAAAATAACTCAAATTCAAGCAATAAGGAATGAAAAGGGCTACATTACCAGAGACCCAGTGGATATTCAGATCATTAATACCTACATTGAGAATCTTTACTTTCACAGTATTGAAGACACAGATGAAATGGACAGATTCCTAGAAAGGTACAATTTACCAAAACTGAATCAAGGAGATATAAGAACTCCTAATTGTAGTAACATAGAAATAAGAATGAAGGGTAGTTGCTGTCTAGATGTGGTAAGACATGGACCAGAGTCCAGGGAGGGCTTCCTTCTGTTGCTTGGGAGTCTCTGAAAGCTGAGGCTTGGAGCTTCAGATGGCAGCTCCTCCTGCAGGTGCCCTGTCCTTGAATTAGAGACAGAGCCCAGGGAGGGCTGCCTTCTGTTGTCTGAGATTCCCGAAAAGCTGAGACTCAAGGTTGCAGATGGCTGCTCTTCCCATGGGTGCCCTGTTCTTTGTTTATCTACTACACTCAATAATCCAATAACAGACAATAAAATACAAAACATAATTTAAAAAACTTACTGACAAAGAAAGGTCCAGGTCCTGATGGATTCACACCTGAATTCTACAAGAAATTTACAGAAGATATAATTCCAATACTCCTGAAATTTCTCAGTGGAATCAAAAAGGAAACAATCCTTCAAAAATTATTCCTGGAGGCAAGTATTATACTGATACCAAAATCAGAGAAAAACGCAACTTAAAAACAGAACTATATGCCAATTTCTCTCATGAACATAGATGCAAAAATTCTCAATAAAATCTTTGCAAATAGAACAGAAAAAATCAACAAGAAGATTATACACCATGACCAGGTAGGATTCATTATAGGAATGCAAGGAAGGTTCAACATATGCAAATCTCTATATGTAACACACTATATCAATAATGCCAAATCTAAAAACCACATGATCATCTCAATTGATGCAGAAAGGCTACTGACAAAGCCCAATACTCATCAATGTTCAAAGTCCTAGAGAAAATTGAAATAGATGGCCTATACCTCAGTTTGATGAAAGCCATCTATGACAATCCAATGGCTAACAATGCTAAATGAGGAAAAGCTGAAGTCTTTTACTCTCAAATCTGGTTGAAGACAAGGATTTCCTCTATCATCACTCCTATTCAGTATAGTTCTGGACTCATTAGCTATAGCTATTAAACAAGAGAGAGAAAAAAATGGAATAAGAATAGGTAAAGAAGTTAAACTATCATTACTTGCAGATGACATGATACTCTAATTGGAAGATCCATAAAACTCTACCCAGAAGCTACTAGAATTAATATGCAATTTCAGTAGTATAGCAGGATACAAAGTCAACACCCAAAAATCAATGGCATTCCTCTACACATATAACAAACACACTGAAAGGGAAATCAGAGAAACGATACTTTTACAATAACACTATGGAAAGTGAAATACCTAGGAATTAATCTATCTACAGAAGTAAAAAATCTACTCTGCAGTACTATGAAAAAAGCGATTGTAGAGGATTTCAGAAAATGGAAAAATATTCCGTGTTCCTGGATAGGCAGAACCAACATTGTGAAGATGGCCGTACTTCCTAAATTGTTATACAGATTTAATGCAATCCTTATCAAAATACCATCAACATATCTCAAAGAACTAGAGAAATCATTACTAAAATTCATTTGGAACCAGAAAAGACCTAAAATGGCAAAGACAATCCTGGGCAACAAAGATAAGGCAGGAGCCATTATAATTCCTGACTTAAAATTATACTGCAAAGCTACTGTGATAAAATCAGCAACATATTGGCAAAAAAATAGACCAGAGCATCAATGGAAGAGATGAGAAGATGCAAACACAACTACAAACACACTCAGCCAACATATCTTTGACAAAGGGGTCAAACATATTTACCGGAAGAAAAATAGCCTCTTTAACAAATGGTGCTAGAAAAACTGGATCTCTACATGCCAAAACTTGACCCAGACCTATCACCATCCACTAAACTAAAGCCAAAATGAATTAAAGATATAAATATTAAAACAGAACAACTAAATCTCCTAGAAGACAAAGTAAAAAGAAATCTTGAAGACATCAGGGTAGGCAAACAGTTCATGGACAAAAATCGAAATGCACGAGTAACACTTGAAAGAATTAAGAACTTGGACCTCCTCTTGTTGAGAATTTTTCGCATGTCAAAAGAAATTACCAACAGAGTGAAAAGATCACGCACAAATTTTGAAAAAATTTTAACTGATAAGTATTCACAGAAAGGTGTTCTATCTAGAATATACAAAGAACTAAAAAACATCAAGGCCCCTGTGGTAGTTGATAGATTTGTCAACTTGAGGAATCAAGTTGGCTGGATTAGCTCCACAGATTCAGGGCTGTGGGTGCCCCATCCTGCAAGATGAGGAGAGTCTGCCCTGGGATATGACTGATCCCACCCTGGGGTGTGATTGGTTCCACCCTAGGGGCAGATGGGGTACCTCAGAGTGCTTCAGCACAGAAAGTATATAAAAAGGAGTTGAGGAAGACTTTGTGTGGCCTTGCCCTTCTCACTACTTTGACAGCCCAGCTCTGCCCTGCTTCCTTGAAGAAGTCCTGGTCTTTAGAGAAGCTTCATCTTTGCAGCAATACCACGTTGGAGGAGGTCCGACCTTCGCAGTGGAGCACCGGTGCAGAATTTGGAAGAGAGAGGCTTGATGGATAACATAGCTGCTGCTCCTCTTATCCTCTTCATTGTTTTCTGCTGCTGAGAACTGCTGTTTTTTGCCTTGGAGCCAGTAGAGTATAAACTGAAACCTCCACAACTTATGAGCTAAATAAACCATTCCTTCCTTCATTTTGAGTGTTGGGTATTTGTCCCAGCAATGAGTAAAAAGTAATGAAGACAGGCTCAAAATTCAAATACTCAATCTGGAAATGGGCATCAGAGATGAGCACAGACTTCTCAGAGGAAAAAATGCTAGAAGCTAATAAATACATGAAAAAAAATGCTCCACATCACTAGCCATCTGCAAAATGCAAATTAAAACAACACTTAGATACCATCTCACCCCAGAAAGAATGGCTACCATAAAGAAATCAACCAGCAACAAATGTTGGAGAGGCTGTGGGGAGAAAGGAACCCTTCTCCACTGCTGGTGGGAATGCAGACTGGTGAAACAATTATGGAAAGCAGTGTGGAGGATCCTTACAAAACTAGGACTGGACATTGCGTTCAGTCCAGCTACCCCCCTACTGGGAATTTTTGCAAAAGAACTGAAAACATGATATCATGCTGATGTTTGTGCAACCACGTTCATAGCAGCATAATTTGTTATACCCCAATCTTTGAAGCAACCAAATTGCCTGTTACTTGAAGAATGTTTGAAAAAGATGTGGTGTTTTTATACAGTGGAATATTGCTCAGCTATAAAGGATGATGAACTGAAAGCCTTCCTGTATAAGTGGATGCATCTTGAACACATACTCATAAGTGAAATAAACTAGTCTCCCTAGTGTAAGAACTCAAAAGAACAAATAAACGTGGAAAGGCTTAACACAGCTAAATGGAAATCAAGAACTGAAGGTTAACACAACCACCAAGCAGAAAAGTTAGGAAACATAGCAGGGACAAAACCATGCATTTATATAAACAAGATGATTTAGACAATGGTCCTAAGAATCTCCAACAGTTTTAGAAACTATTAGTTAATTGCTACAATTCTCACTCTGACTAAGTGTATATGCTAATATCTGTGAAGTAAGCAACTACACTGGGGATAGCAATATGTAATAATAAGACCATGCTTGGAATATCTATCATTCTGGTCTTTTAGATGTGTGCTGCTTCTAATGTCATATCAATTATTGCTATATTCTCTCTCAAATAAATGTTTGTTTTTTTAAAAGGAGGTAATAAATGAGAATAAGAGAAAGAAAAAAATGCCATACGATTGACCTGCTACAATTTTGTATATGGTTAGATTTCTAAATTTTTGTGTAAAAATATGTAAGTTTTGATCACATTCCATAGGGTATTCTTAGAATATCAATGATTGAGGCTGGGAAAATAGCTCAGTAGAATAAGTATTTGCCTGTTAAGTGCAAGGGCCTGGCAAAAAAAAAAAAAAAGAATATCAATGTTTGATGGAAAATACCAATTTCACGTTAAGTCTAAGGCATGTGATTTTCAGAAAGACAGTGATGTTAAGCTCAAGTTCCTAGGTTGTAGAACAATAGTGTTTCTAAACTTCTCTTATGTAGGATTAACAACTTAAGTTTACAAAGCAAAAATTAGAGAAAAAGAAGAGCTACAAGGTTAGCCAATCTTTTGGCATTAGCCCTGCCAGGTCAGCAAGGACTCAGGACATAAGAGAACTTATTCTGTAATATCCTATAACTAAGTGGTGTCCCAAATTTTCTGTTCAAGGAGATTATGGAGTCACAGAGGAGAGGGATCAATGATGTACTGTGTGCCTAAGAAGAGTGACCTAGAGAGAAAATATTCTCTTAGGCTTTCACAGACAGCAAACTTCTTAAGCAATGGCCATGACTCATCCAGATGTCTGACACTGAGAAAAGTTATACAAAACACTGTATGTAGTTTCAGGGTAAATCCTGAGGGGATTTTACTGACCTAGTCAAATATAAAAGTTACTTTTTTTGTTATATTGATCTTGCTTTAGCTTGGTTTTAATCATCCAGCAGAAAAATTTAACCATGAGGTATAAAAAGTAAAGCCATATTAATATGCTGAGCTGTAAAATGCTCAAGTCGATAGCTTCTGACATTGCCAGTTCTGCTGATAGCCCACTGCTATAATGGAATATTACTCTATTTATACAACTACTATCTTTTAGTTCACTCAGAATAAATACTTGTACTAATAGTTTTAAGAAAAGTTATCACGTCTGTGTCTTATACTCTGAACAACTACTATGAAGACAAAAAATTAGGCACTATAAAAAAAAGGAAAGTGCTATACTGTGTCAAAATGGAAATATAACCATGTCACAAAATGCCATCCTAACTTCTATGATACAATATTATGTATGGCTTTGACTTCAATGTTTTGTCAAAATTGTATAACTGCTGTCTGTTAACATTCTAAGAATAAAAATTAAAAACCAAAAAAAAAAAAAATAGAGGAAAAGAAAATGTATATGGACACAATGGTGGGGAAGGGGCTACTCATCCTTAAAGAAGGATGAGCTAGAGACACTTGCAGGCAATTGGATGCCCTTGATGCTAAATGAGATAAATCAGATCTAGGGTTAAGTAGCACATGATGTCCCTTGTATGGGACAGCTACAGTAAAGCTAATTTAGAGACCAAATTAAGGAAGAGATGGTATGAAATGGGGAGTAGAGATTTTGGAAATGAGTAAGGGGAGGTGGGGCAGAGGGAAGAGTGTAAGGCAGGAGCAAGAGGGCACCACAGATGCTCAAGATAATACATACATGCCTGTTATGTATCACGGACATGTGTGAATACAAGCAAATCAATAACATTTCCTTCTTTCAAGGTGATTTTGCTCATATATTTTGTCATAATAGCAGAAAGCTAATGCATTGTCTAGTATAACCTAGTGACCAATATTCAAACTCTAAGGAAAGCTAATTGTGTGTCTGAGGTAAAAGATCAAGTCCTCAGGGTCTGTGGAAACAGCTCAGTAGAATAAGCGCTTGCCTGACACGTGCAAGGGCCTGAGTTCAATCCCTGGTCCCACAAAAAAAAAAAAAAAAAAAAAAAAGATGAAGTCCTTGAAATGTTCTGTGATATCTAACAAGCCTAGTGGTGAGAAATGCAATGTCCTTCTCCTCAACATGTCAGGAGTAAGGAAATTCATCATGACTATTCTTATTCAACACTGTAACAGTCATTGTAGTAAAGACAAAAGGCCAAGAAAAATCAACAGAAAAATGTAG